>CM055275.1:66612923-66630371 GCA_029237695.1 Conchocele bisecta
TCGACGGAGAGGAAGGCTGGAGGTGCTGCAGCTACAATAGCTGTGGTGGAGGAGGTCGTCCAACCTGTGACGAAGAAATCGGGTCTCTCTGCAAGCCAGTTGCCGGAAGCCTTTGACAGTCACTTCCACCTTGATAGGACCAGGAGACACTTTGGGCTTCCGGTCGATTCATCATTGGAGACGGTATTACGACAGACGGTGCCGCCCCGTGACAGAGAGGTGAACCTGGTGGGTTCGGTTGCGGTCTTCTGCGATCCGGAGACATATCCCACTCCGGATACGATAAGGGAGATGGTTGGACAGGGGATAGTGGTGGCCATTGGCTTGCATCCCAAGGGTGCAAGCAGAGCATCGAGGGCCGACATTCGAGCAATGAAAAGGTTGGTGGGAATGCCCGAGGTTGTGGGGTTTGGCGAGATTGGGTTGGACCGAACGTCACCCATCAGTGAGTGGGACGTCCAAATAGACGTTCTAAGGGAGGTCGGCCAATTCATCGACAAACGACATGTGGTCATACTGCACTGTCGACGCAATAGTGCCAAGGACCATGACCACAACGCGTACCGGATCATGATGAGGCATCTCCGACGATGCGTTTCCAGCCGGTATCAGGCAATCCACCTGCACTGTTTCAATGGGGGTCCAGCAACAGTCCGGGAGTGGACCAACGAATTCCCGAATACGTATTTCGGGTTTACGAGGATGGTGGACAACTTCTCGAGAGAGCAGAGAGAGGCTGTACGGATGGTAGACGACAGTAGACTGTTGCTGGAAACGGATGCTCCGTACTTCCAGTTTAAAAGTGTTGGTCCACACAGCACACCAGCACTGATAGGCATAACGGCGGAGTATGTTGCATCGATCAGAGGTAGCTCCTTTGAGGCAGTGCTGAAGCTGACGACAGAGAATGCCCAGTACCTCTACAGGGCCAATTCGTAGCATAGAGACCAAGTCTCTATGTAGAGGGAGGGAGTGGCGGTATGAACATAGAGACCAAGTCTCTATGTAGAGAGAGTGGTGGTAACTTAGAGACCAAGTCTCTAAGAAGTAGAGTTTTTGCGGTGGCCAAACTGCGTAAGAGATTGAGTCTCCAGATTAGGACGGAGTAGGACGTTTTAAATGGACGTTTTAAATGGATTATAATGTAAATACAGAGAGTCCTGGAACTGGATATATATATGTGCAAAGTGTTTTTAGGTATTCTTAATTGGATTATAGTGTTTAAATTCTTAATTGGATTACAGTGTTTAAATTCTTAATTGGATTACAGTGTTTAAATTCTTAATTGGATTACAGTGTTTAAATTCTTAATTGGATTACGGTGTTGATATTCTTAATTGGATTTATCGAAAGACGAGCTGTGATAGTTTAATTCTTAACTGAGATGATGTACCAAGTGCATCAGAGACTGAATGTGCCAAATAACAGTGCCAAAGGTGTTTTAAGTCAGTTTTAAAGACGGTACTTCAGGAACAGTACATATAGTACCTCGGTTGGCGATATGGACGTTCGGACCAAGTTCCGAACGTGCTTATGATGCTGAGTCTGTATAATTTCTGGAGTAAACCATCCGACCCCGGGGAGTGGCAGCTCCAAAAGAAAACCGGATGGAGTGTAATGTTCACCAGAAATTAGTGCGCTCAGGCCTGCAATTTGGTGGCTTCTAACCAGAGGCGTCTACGGCTAATGACGAGCAGCCTACGGCAACGGCCGTGGACGATCGGAGGACGAACGCGCCACCTACGAAAGGAACCGAGGACTACCGAATGACCGGTGAAGACTTCACTTCGACAGTTGCTTTAGAGAAGAACACATCGAGAGTGCCGGCTTAGAAGTAGAACTGAGGTATAATCCGGTATTTTAAAGGATTGTTTTACTAATGTCAGACCTCCAAGAGGCTTGATATTACAATGGCGACGAGGATGAGATGCCGGGAGCTGGGAAAGGCCGGGGCGTTCTACGTCTCGGAAAGATCGGAGGGATACCCGTGGACGAGGGATGACCGTGGAGTCGACATCGGGAGCCAGGTCGGGACGTTTTACGTCTCGGAGTCTGGATGAAGGGCTACAAGACTCTAGGGCAGAGAGTGAAGTTACCAGATGGGAGCCGGTAGATGCTTCGTCCCCGAATCCCAAGGCTCGGGAGGCAGTGACAACCAGCGAGGGCGGAATATTGATCCGGGCAGAACTAAGTTCTGTGCCGAATGAGGAAAGTAGTACCCCGGAGACGTGTCCATTTCTGTCTTGCGGATTGTCCCTTACCAATCTGAAGGAACACGCCTTTGACTGATGCTCTACCCAGCATCCAATTGGTGACAACTCTCAGCGCAGTATATCGGCGTGGCGCCTCATCTTTGGGCGAGAGTTGTTCGCTGAACGTGCTGGGCAGGTGTCTATCAAAGGCGTGTTCCTTCAGATTGGTAAGGGACAATCCGCAAGACAGAAATGGACACGTCTCCGGGGTACTACTTTCCTCATTCGGCACAGAACTTAGTTCTGCCCGGATCAATATTCCGCCCTCGCTGGTTGTCACTGCCTCCCGAGCCTTGGGATTCGGGGACGAAGCATCTACCGGCTCCCATCTGGTAACTTCACTCTCTGCCCTAGAGTCTTGTAGCCCTTCATCCAGACTCCGAGACGTAAAACGTCCCGACCTGGCTCCCGATGTCGACTCCACGGTCATCCCTCGCCCACGGGTATCCCTCCGATCTTTCCGAGACGTAGAACGCCCCGGCCTTTCCCAGCTCCCGGCATCTTTCCGAGACGTCGAACGCCCCGGCCCTTCCCATCTCCCGGCATCTTTCCGAGACGTCGAACGCCCCGGCCCTTCCCATCTCCTGGCATCTTTCCGAGACGTCGAACGCCCCGGCCCTTCCCATCTCCCGGCATCTTTCCGAGACGTCGAACGCCCCGGCCCTTCCCATCTCCTGGCATCTTTCCGAGACGTAGAACGCCCCGGTCCGAAACTGGCCGATGACCGATCAACAGTCATACCCCGTCCTCTTGGATTAGGATGACTGGAGCTCTCAATAGGCTTGCTGAATCTCTGTGCCCTAGCCGACAGGTTTTCTCCTCGAAATTTCCTCGATGAGGCGGGGCTCGGGGAACGCTTCCTTTTCGGGTGAGCCCCACCAATCTGCTCCTCCGGTCTAGCACGCAGAGAAAGTTCTATCTGGCCATCACTTGGTATGACCACTGATGCTGCTGCCCCAGTCGGGCCTCCGGAGGCACTTGGTGCCCCGGGAACGCCAGACAAGCACTCTTCTAAATCCAGGGACATGTCCATGGATTCGTAATCATCCAGCACGACACTTGGTGTCACACTGGTCGTGGCCTCAATCATGCACTTGGTGCAGTGGTGGTCGCGGCATTCTCCACCCGCCTCTCGATGTCAGGATGGGTTACAAGGCGAATGTCCTTGCTAGCTGTCATGGATGGCATGGCTGATGGCTTACGCTTGCGCCAACCACAGTCATAGATGTGGGTCGATATCCACTCCCTATCTCGGAACTGTAGTTGGTCAGCTTCTCTGGCCACTTCCTTCAACCACACCTCCGCCCTGCCTAGCTTGGCAAGACGAGCCTGCCCTTTGAGGGCTTCCGCCTTCTCGTCATGCGAGCCTTGGCACAACAACAAGTTGTAAACCAGATCCCGATACGGCGTCTGAAGATGGCATTTGGTATCCCTCACGACTTGGTCGAGGAAGGTATTCATGACTACAACACACAAAAGAACATATTATAACCATGACCATAAACATGTACAACACTGGGCAGCATATTACTGATCCACTGACACAATGTAATATCTAAAATGTGGCAGTTATCAGATACTACTGCCGAGCGCTGTTTGCCCTCTTGCAAGGGTTACACTTGAACTTCTGAATTTCTAGAGCCTCTGCCGCTGTCACATTCACACATGCCCCATGATACCATTCATCACAGTAATCGCATTGGATCATGAACCTACCCTGCCAGGGCTGCTTGCAATAACAATACACGCCCTGGTCCACCTGATCCAATGGACTACTCCCCGTAGATGAGCCGGGAGATGCGATCGTGATAGACGTGATAGACGATCACGGTCTGGGTATCGCTCCCCAGATTCACGAAGTAGGTCAAGGTCACATAAGGCGAAACGGGACAAACACTTCCATGACATCAATGTAGGTGCACGGCACAATAAAAATAGAAGTCGATCTATTTCCAGTGGCACTTGCGACAGTAGGGATAGGTCAAGGTCATACCAGACGACAAAGGACAGACATTCATACACTCGACATGACAGGCGGACTAGACACAGACATAGGTCGCGCACGAGTGAAAGTAGGTCAAGGTCCGGTAGAAGTAGGTCAAGGTCACCCAGAACGAAGTATCGTTCAAGTACCAAGTACTTGAATGCGAGACCTAAGGTCAGTCGTCACAGGCGAAACGGGTCACGGTCAGAGTCTAGCCAAAGTAGGTCAAGGTCACCTAGAACAAAATCACGGTACCACTCGAGTACCAAGTACTCCAGTTACCGGAGTCGGTCAAGGTCGCGCCCCAGTAACTTTGTAGACGTAATTAAAAGTTTACCTAAGGGTCTACAATACGATGGTACTGGTAACTGGCTGACATTTAGACAGCGCTTTCTCCAGTATGCGGACGCATGTCAGTGGACACAAGATGTTCGTGTCCATAGTTTGCGCTGGTGTTTGTGTGGGAAAGCCGCTGACTTTCAGGCCATGATAGCGACAACTGACATGACCTTTGATCGATTATTAAGCAAATTAGAAAGTCGTTTTGGTCAGGAGTTGATAGAGACTGTGCAGGTGAAGTTCCAGACGGCAGTGCAGAGCCCTGCAGAGGAGCTCAGTGACTGGGCTGATAGAATACAGTTGCTGGCAGTTCGGGCATTCCAAGATTTGCCCGAACATTACTGTAACCAGCAGGCAGTATAAATAGACTTTGTCAAGGTTTATTGGACAAAGAGGCAGGCCAGCATGTGTATATGGGTAGACCAGCATCCCTGCAACAAGCCATTAATGATATACTCTGTACCAGCATGTGCACTGTGCGATGTATGGTAAATCTACTAGGAGAGAGACCAAGCGACCGCGAGATATTGACAACGAGGGACCCCAGGTTTTTGAGGTGAAAGCTCCGCAGCAGAGGGTACCCACTCCAGCCAGACCTGAATTAACAACGTCAGAAGGCCGCATCACTTCATTGGAAGAGGCGTTCATGAAGTTGCAAAAATGTTTGGAAAATTTAACATTGAAGTATTTCTAAGGGGAAAAAGTGTCGCCCGATGTGGGGTTTGAACCCACGACCCCCGTAACACTAGCACGGCGCTCTTACCAACTGAGCTAACCGGGCGATCATGTCTCAACACCACACCGAACACTACACTCCTCCCATTCTTGGGATTCGGGGACGAAGCATCTACCGGCTCCCATCTGGTAACTTCACTCTCTGCCCTAGAGTCTTGTAGCCCTTCATCCAGACTCCGAGACGTAAAACGTCCCGACCTGGCTCCCGATGTCGACTCCACGGTCATCCCTCGTCCACGGGTATCCCTCCGATCTTTCCGAGACGTAGAACGCCCCGGCCTTTCCCAGCTCCCGGCATCTTTCCGAGACGTCGAACGCCCGGCCCTTCCCACCTCTCCCGGCATCTTTCCGAGACGTCGAACGCCCCGGCCCTTCCCATCTCCTGGCATCTTTCCGAGACGTCGAACGCCCCGGCCCTTCCCATCTCCCGGCATCTTTCCGAGACGTCGAACGCCCCGGCCCTTCCCATCTCCATTGAAGTATTTCTAAGGGGAAAAAGTGTCGCCCGATGTGGGGTTTGAACCCACGACCCCCGTAACACTAGCACGGCGCTCTTACCAACTGAGCTAACCGGGCGATCATGTCTCAACACCACACCGAACACTACACTCCTCCCATTCTTATATTTGGGAACCATGCATCAACCTCACAGCTTCATGAGGAGTATAGCCTGCAACCCAAAGTACACCCAGGCACAATCCTGTTTACTTCTGACACCATTGAAGTATTTCTAAGGGGAAAAAGTGTCGCCCGATGTGGGGTTTGAACCCACGACCCCCGTAACACTAGCACGGCGCTCTTACCAACTGAGCTAACCGGGCGATCATGTCTCAACACCACACCGAACACTACATTACTCACAATATATATCAGGCCTCGACAAATTCTTAATTTTCCACTCATTTTCCACTCGTCCAGATTGGATTTCAACTCCTACATTCTATATTTTATGTTTTAGTGTACGTATTGCAATGTCTCTTCAAATTATCACTCGTCCAGATCGAAGATTCACTCGCCAATACGAGTGGACGAGTGGATTTGTCGAGGTCTGTATATCCGCCTAAAATATATCAAATATAAAGAAAATAAACAAATTAGTGATGATTTAGGAGGAACTATTTTATGAGGTGAAAAGTTGTTTCTGCACTGACAAATGTGAACTGACGAGACGTCAATATGGAAAACATTGACGGCTTGCGGTCAATTGACCTTCAATGGGAACGAAAGTACGTATATAATAAGCATGATATATAATATATGCACGACTTGAAATGTTTATTTTGCCATGTTTACAATGAATACCACGTTGAACATATTAACTGGACTCTTATAAATAAATTTGTATTTATTCAATTCACAGGTGACGGGGAAAAATCACATGACAGTATATATTATAAGTTATTGTGATTCTACACAGGCTATGTGGTGTAATATTGCCCGTCTGGAGGTATGTTCACCCGAGGTGATAGCCGATGGTGAACAAACCTTCAGACGGGCAATATTACACCATATAGCCTGTGTAGAATCACAATAACGTATTTGTCATACCGCAGATCCGTTATTTGGCCGCATAAACATATCTCTTCTTTTGATCTTTGCGTTTTTTCAGGAAGAAAAAAAAAATAATCCGAGATTCGATTTTCTACCGTATAAGGCCCCTTTTCTTCTGGATTGACACCGGGATATGGGGCATTTTTATGATTATTGTGTTGGACCAGTGGCAGCATAAGAACCATTTTCTTGTGGATTGACACCAGGATATGGAGCATTTTCCTGTTTATTGTGTTGCACCAGTTACAGTATAAGGCCCATTTTCTTGTGGATTGATACCAGGATATGGAGCATTTTCCTGTTTATTGTGTTGGACTAGTCACAGTATAAGGCCCATTTTCTTGTGGATTGACTACGGGATATGTGGCATTTTCCTGTTTATTGTGTTGGGACTAGTCACAGTAGCCCCGTATATAAGGCCCCGTTTCTTGTAGATTGACTCCGGGATACTGCACATTTTGCTGTTCATTATGCTGCACCAGTCACAGTATAAGGCCCCTTTTCTTGCGGAGTGATGTCAGGATATGGGGCATTTTCCAGTACATTGTTCTGGACTATTGACAGTATAAGGTCCTTTTTCTTGCGGATTGATGCCGGGATATGGGGCATTTTCCTGTACATTGTTGTGGACCATTGACAGAATAAGGCCCCCTTTCTTGCGGATTGATACCGGGATACTGGACATTTTCCTGTACATTGTTCTGGAGCATTGACAGTATAAGGCCCCCTTTCTTGCGGATTGACGCAGGTATATGTGGCATTTTCCTGTACATTGTTCTGGACCATTGAAAGTATAAGTCCCCCTTTCTTGCGGATTGACGAAGGTATATGTGGCATTTTCCTGTACATTGATGTGGACCATTGACATTATAATGCCCCCTTTCTTGCGGATTGACGCCAGGATACTGGACATTTTCCTGTACATTGTTGTGGACCATTGACAGTATAAGGTCTCTTTTCTTGCGGATTGACGTCGGTATATGGGGCATTTTCCAGTACATTGTTCTGGAGCATTGACAGTATAAGGCCCCCTTTCTTGCGGATTGACGCCGGTATATGGGGCATTTTCCTGTACATTGTTGTGGAGCATTGCCAGTATAAGGACCCCTTTCTTGCGGATTTATGCCGGTATATGGGACATTTTCCTGTACATTGTTGTGGACCATTGACAGTATAAGGTCCCCTTTCTTGCGGATTGACGCCGGTATATGGGGCATTTTCCTGTACATTGTTCTGGAGCATTGACAGTATAAGGCCCCTTTTCTTGCAGATTGACGCCGGTATATGGGGTATTTTCCTGTACATTGTTGTGGACCATTGAAAGTATAAGGTCCCTTTTCTTGCGGATTGACGCCGGTATATGGGGCATTTTAATGTACATTGTTCTGGAGCATTGACAGTATAAGGCCCCCTTTCTTGCGGATTGATGCCGGTATATGTTGCATTTTCCTGTACATTGTTGTGGAGCATTGACAGTATAAGGCCCCTTTTCTTGCGGATTGACGCCGGTATATGGGGCATTTTCTTGTACATTTTTCTGGAGCATTGAAAGTATAAGGCCCCCTTTCTTGCGGATTGATGCCGGTATATGGGGCATTTTCATGTACATTGTTGTGGAGCATTGACAGTATAAGGCCCCCTTTCTTGCGGATTGACGCCGGTATAGGGGGCATTTTCCTGTAATTTGTTGTGGAGCATTGACAGTATAAGGCCCCCTTTCTTGCAGATTTACACCGGTATATGGGGCATTTTCATGTACATTGTTGTGGACCATTGAAAGTATAAGGTCCCTTTTCTTGCGGATTGACGCCGGTATATGGGGCATCTTAATGTACATTGTTCTGGAGCATTGACAGTATAAGGCCCCCTTTCTTGCGGATTGACGCCGGTATATGGGGCATTTTCTTGTACATTGTTGTGGAGCATTGACAGTATAAGGCCCCTTTCTTGCGGATTGACGCCGGTATATGGGGCATTTTCCTGTACATTGTTGTGGACCATTGTCAGTATAAGGTCCCCTTTCTTGCGGATTGACGCAGGTATATGGGGCATTTTCCTGTACATTGTTGTGGACCATTGACAGTATAAGGTCCCCTTTCTCGCAGATTGACGCCGGTATATGGGACATTTTAATGTACATTGTTCTGGAGCATTGACAGTATAAGGCCCCCTTTCTTGCGGATTGACGCCGGTATATGGGGCATATTCCTGTACATTGTTCTGGAGCATTGACAGTATAAGGCCCCCTTTCTTGCGGATTGACGCCGTTATATGGGGCATTTTCCTGTACATTGTTGTGGAGCATTGACAGTATAAGGTCCCTTTTCTTGCAGATTGACACTGCTATATGGGGCATTTTCCTGTACATTGTTCTGGAGCATTGACAGTATAAGGGCCCTTTTCTTCTGTTGACGCGGGATATGGGGCAATTTTCTGTTTATTCCCTTCTGGACCTTGACTAGGTCCCATTTCTTGCGGGATGATGGGGCCGGGATATGGGGCATTTTGTACATTGTTCTGGACCATTGACAGTATAATAGCTTTCCTATGGGCGGATTGACCGCGATACTGCGGACATACTGGACATCCTGTACATTGTTGTGGACCATTGACAGTATAAGGTCCCTTTTCTTGCGGACTGATGTTGGGATATGGCGCATTTTCCTGTACATTGTTCTGGACCATTGGCAGTATAAGGCCCCCTTTCTTGCGGATTGACGCCGGGATACTGGACATTTTCTTGTACAATGTTCTGGAGCATTGACAGTATAAGGTCCCTTTTCTTGCGGATTGATGCCGGGATATGGGGCATTTTCCTTTACATTGTTGTGGACCATTGACGGTATAAGGCCCTTTCTTGTGGATTGACGCCGGGATACTGGACATTTTCATGTACATTGTTCTGGAGCATTGACAGTATAAGGTCCTGTTTCTTGCGAATTGACGCCGAGATACTGGAAATTTTCATGTTTATTCTTCTGGACCATTGACAGTATAAGGTCCCCTTTCTCATGGATTGGCTATTTCTTCATGAAAGTGCAAATTAGACCACCCATTTGTACCGTCTCTGTGCATTATTTCTCCGTGCAAGTATAATCGCGACAAGTTGCATTTCTCAATGAAAGTGCCAATGTGGCCACCCATTTGAACCGTCTTTGTGCATTATTTCTCCGTGCAAGTATAACCGCGACAAGTTGTATTTGTCAATGAAAGTGCAAATGTGACCACCCATTTGAACCGTCTCTGGGCCTTATTTCTCCGTGCAAGCATAATCGCGACAAGTTGTATTTCTCGATGAAAGTGCAAATGACACAACCCATTAGAACTGTCTCTGTGATTTATTTCTCCGTTCAAGAATAATAGTGACAAGTTGTATTTCTCGATGAAAGTGCAAATGTGACCACCCAAGTTGTATTTCTCCATGACAGTACAGTGCAAATTTTTTCAAATATCCCCTGTCCAAATGTCAGTTTCCCTGTAAATGGCTAGTGTAACATTTCTCCTACGTGTTTATTTATTTTACCACATTTTCTCACATCGGTCAAAACTCACTGTCCACCCAATCGCTGCCGTCGTATCCCGGAGTTGCCAGTATTAACTCCGCAACCCGTCCAAGGATATTTCCACTCACCGCCGCCATTTTGTCACGTTAGGATATCAATCTGCAAATCAACATGCATTAAATTTAGCACTTTACTCCTAAATCGCCGCCCGCCTCCCAGGTAAGCCAGCCACTTTCAGCAAGCAATAATCGCCACCTCTTTCCAACTGCAATGTCTCTTATAGGCAGCAGGCGCCTCGCACTCGCATAAAATCCTCACACAGAAACCAGTTTCCATCTCCACTCGCAGTACCTTACTCCACCCACTGCCGTTCGCTTAGTAATCTTCTTGCCAGCCGCGCTTTATTCTCTCTTTTTTCCACCTTTCGTTTGCATTATTATTATCAATATTTCAACCATTGTCTTCTTTCACAACACAATCATTCCATTCAAAACGCAAAGCTCAAATCCGCAAACGTTGGCTAGCTCACATCTTTGTTCAACTTCATTTTCATGCTTTTTTTCTCTCTCTCAAATGCCACTTTCTTTCTTTTCTTTCTTTTCTTTCTTTCTTTCTTTCTTTCTTTCTTTCTTTCCTTTCTTTCTTTCTTTCTTTCTTTCTTTCTTTCTTTCTTTCTTTCTTTCTTTCTTTCTTTCTTTCTTTATCCGTCCACTCAGTGTTGAGTAACCTCGTTGTCGAGTATAACAGCTCCTTCACCACAATGTATTTTCCAATCACCAATATGGTATTTACAAAACACTTTTCACTGAAATTATTTCATTTAAACTCTTTCTTGTGTCCATCCAGCCAGCCGTCTCGTCTCGTCGTACTCTGCCGCGCCCTATCGAAATCCGCGGTATGCACCCGTCGTCACGTGACCGATAGCGGCGCGAGCGACCAGCGTGTAGAGCAGTGTGTAATGTGCGACATTCAGGCAGTTGCTGTGTGCGACATTCAGGCAGTTGCTGTGTCGCACTCGGCCAGGCAACATGTACGGCCTTCGCCCGCTGGTCTACACCCTGCACTGCAGCAGGGATTACGGCATGTGGGTGGCTGGGCGGCCGCCCGCCTTCAGACAGCAGGGAGCTGGTGCTCGATCATGTGCATACGCTGTTAGTGTTACGCAGCAGAATGGAGGATTTTACTTACACAGTGTGTAACCAGTGCCCGTCCGGCTGGCAGATTCCTCGTTCAGTCGTTGTATGTCCATGACTGAGTGAATGCCAGGATGTACACGGACGCACGCATGCACGGACACACGGACGGACGGACGGACAACGCGTGTTTGCACCAGTGACACGTTGATGGTCACCTCAACCCTCCACCTGGCAGTAGTCAGTGAAAACATGACTCGGACATGAAGTCACGATTACACCTGGCAGCTAAGGTATAAACATCCAGAGCTTAGATAATCTGTGTACGGTTGACTTTTACTACTTCATCTGCCTTTTGTATTATCTGTATCCATTTTGTGACTATTGCATTGCTAGCGCGTCGCCATTAGATTTTCCCACCTATCATTTTCTCATATAGGCCGCAAATTTCAAAATTACAATACAGTTAACCCTATATTTAATGATCGGGATTCATCATGGTTGGCATTCTTGTATGTGACAGTTGAATCTGGTTATTCCTCTTATATGAGTATTATGGCACCAGGTCGGGATTTTCAATGTAAAAGTTTTGATCCCCCCAAACAGTTAATTCCCGATTATATGTTGCTGTGACTGCAGACATGGGGCTTATGGGATTTGTGAGCAGTGTAGCACCTGATCAAATAACACACTCCTGTAGCACAATAATGACCTATATTCTTTGTTAGAAGCATGACGGGTGGGTGATTCATTGATAGAATGGCGAACAGTGCAGATCCTGATCAGACTGTGCGGATGCACAGGCTCATCTGAATCTACACTGGTCGCACAACCCATAAGCAGTCTCCAGTCACAGCCACATATGCTATGCATACATATAATGCATATGCAGCCTATATGCTCAATAAATGTAAATCCAATAATTATTTACAAGAAAACGATGTTAATGTGAAATTTACACTTACGAACATTTTAGTCGTACAAAGTTTAGTGAAACGGCCCCCAGAGGTGTTCAAAACTGGCCTTAAGGCTGGCATCAAAATATACTTTCATAGTGTTTCCATCCCATTGGTGTTTCTGATGAGACTCGAAACTGAGGTGCCATCTCTAAATGACCGTAGCTGTTGCTGGACATTCAACCCTTTCACTTTCATATGAGACACGCCATGTGATTTTGTACCTTCGAACATCTGTGTAATTTCATTAAATATGTTTACAAAATTTACATTATTATTATCAACTTTTCACACCATTTACGGAAAATATTGTAAACTTATTTCATGAAATTACGCACATGTCCGAAGGTACGAAATCATATGGCGTCTCTCGTATTATTTCCATCCCACTGGTGTTTCTGAGGCCCCATCTCTATATGACCTTTATAGATAGATGTTGCTGGAACGTTGAAACACATTCACTTTCAAGACCCACGTCATCAGGGTTTTCACACTGGCCTATCTTCATTTTCTTCAATTGCACATTTATTTTCCCAGCTAACCCTATGCGACGAAGCCCTGACAGATTTGAGAACTTTCCAACCCGGGCGCGGGCGGCAGTATATTCTATACATCCGCAGATGACAAATTCATCATCAAAACTGCACAACATAAGGAGGCGGGCTTCCTTGTTAAACTACTATTTATCGCATATAGCATAAGAATGCATTGCATTAACTATCATACGACACTACTGTAATAAGTAAGGAAGCGTCCTGGTGCCGATGTTAAAATTTATTTATCTTCTAATTAGGAGATACTAAGTCCTAATTAGGAGATACTATCTCCTTATTAGGACTTAGTATCTCCTAATTATGCGATACTAAGCTGCTAAGTGATCAGTGCTGTTTCATTATACACTGCTGTACTTATGCAAGAAGTTTATTAAGCCATTTTAATACTTGCTGAGGATATGTCATTTTATTTATGAAACATTGTAAATATTTTCTTTATATTTGCTTATAAGTATATGCTGTGACCACCATTTGAACCGTCTCGTCGAGACGGTTCAAATGAGTGGTCAGAACATAAACTTTCATTGAGAAATAAGAAAAATAAAAATGAAATATTTCATACCTGATGAAGGTATAGTCTATAATCTTGCTATATCGGACAATAAATGTAAATCCATGAGAAACCTATATTCTTAATATATTCTTAAAGGTTATGAACGGGTTCGCTGGATTCATATTAAATCAATAGTTTATATTGAAATAACACGAACGCGGTATATAGCGTCGCTAAAAAAACATCGATCTATGCCATTATTTTCTATTTTTTGTAACTGTCTTCAAGTCGACAGTAAGTCGCCATCTTGGATTAAAACTAAGAGTGCGGTGACGTCACGGTGCGGGTGCGTACCCATGCGCATCACGTGATCTGGTGATCGGGGGAAAATATACGCCTGACGTCATACGCTTAGCTACCAACAAACATGGCGGACAGTGGACATTTTATCGATCAGCGAGAGTCGGATTCATCGGACGAGGAGGAATTCAGGGAGGAATTTGCAGGAAGCACGTTTGCAGGATATCGTTTCGAGCCTGTAGTTTCAAGTAGTGAAGAAGATTCGGCCTCAGATTCGGATTCAGACGATAGCGGTGCCAGTTTGGCAGGGAAGCCGGTGGAAACCCTCGATCGGACGCAGACGAGAGACTGGTGTAAATGCGGGGAATGTTGCACGATGGACACGGACGTGGAATGTGTTTGCTGTCGTGAGATAGACACTGTCCGTGACATTACTGATTCTGTCAGTAAGACGTGTATCACGGGACACCCGAAACTCCAGACAGTCTGTTTAGACAGGGACGTTTTGTCAGTGGCTGCGATCACGGTTTCGTATATGAACAGGACCAAGCTACCTAACCCGATCAATGATATGTAAGTACATTCTACTCTATAAAATGTTCACCCACATGCTAACGATCCAGACCCATGACACCCCGCTCACACATTGTAAAATAATCAACAAAAGATTACCAACCCATCTTAAAAATGTTCTATCAATATAAAACATTTTCAGAAAATATATGGGGGGGGGGGGGTGGGGGGGGGGGGTATTTTAGACCAAACTGTGAAACAGCAAATCCCCCCCCCCCCAAATATACTGTGTGAAAATGTTTTATATTGATATAATTGACATGTTTATAACAGTCATCTTGGTCATCTTTTCGTTTCAGCTTATATTTAAGGGAGGGAGTTAGCTCGAACAACTTCCATACCCAGGATATAGCCCAGTAAATAAGCAGGCTTTCATCGGTATAACTATATATATGTATACATGTATGAACAAGGCTTCTAACTTTGGTCGGACACAACCTCGTATCGTAACAAATGACATGTTTAAAATTGTAATTTTCTATGCATTCTGAAATTCTATGTATTTCTGCAGGATATGATAATTCTCAAGTGATCATACGAACATTCCACTACAATATTGACGTTAGAGCCGTAAATACATTATTTCATTTGTTATGATACGAGGCCGTGTCCGACCTATATAAAGTAGCTGCAATTCAATATTATTTGCATAAATATGTTCTATGTTATTTTAGCAAGATAACAATAATTCTTCAATGAAAATGTGGACTTCCGCCAAAATATTCACATTAGCGTTAATAAAATTGCAGAATGTGTTAGATACAAGGTCGTGTCCGACAAAAGTTAGAAGCCTTGTTCATATATAGAGTTATACGGATGAAAGCCGAATGCCTGTGTGGCAAAACCCATACTCCCCATAAACTACTTCTAAACAATGTACAAAACAATTCAAATGAAATACTACTGGCGGTGATGAAAATATCTCTGGACGTGTTCAGCACACCCGGGCACATTTGAATTGTTTATATTTTTGTTCAGGTGTATACAAACACTATTTGACCATCCAAGCCACCCTAAAAGCGTCTGTAGGTATTTACCCCTACCCCAACTGCTGAATGAAAATAATGATGATGACAAATAAGCATATGATGTTTCAAGCCAAAGCGACTAATAGTAACGTGTGTAGCCTAAAACCTTCAAACAAATCTCGGACAGACAGATGAACAGACATCCATGCAGTCTGTTTTGGGTCTATAGTATCTATACCATTTTATTCATTGAAAACATATGCCCTCTGTTTTAACAAACAGTAGAGTGTGTATCAGGCTACATCAGTTTGTTAGCAGATATGGTGTTAGAATGGTCACATATGCCATAGGCCCATTTCCCCAGTCACGGTCACATATATATGTACCTAGTATATATGGTAGTTTCTTATATTACACACTACATCATTATTCCTCATCATTATATGTCTGGAGGATGTAATTCTTCCTATAAGATGAATATGTGACCTAGTTTACATAGTAATCTCATGATACATTCAACTATCATTTTGACACACAGAATTTATTTCCTTCAATGTCAAGTCGTGTAAATGTAACAGGAAAAGAAAAATATGCACCCGGCCCGAGACTCGAACCGACTGAGCTAACCTGGCACAGATACATATCTTCTTTCCTGAGTTACTAGATCCGTACCGTGACAATGGGGGAATGGGGAGTAAATAATTTCAAATTTTTGTTTGAGTAAACATTATATTGCATATATCTCTTAATTTCCAGCTTCTACAGGCTTACAGCATACAGGCAGTTTACCTTGTGGACTTACGGCCATCTGGGGAGAAAGAACAGACATGTTATCCCTGCGTGTGTTGTCCGGCTGATCAGGAAGACTTTTCCAGAGTTGGGGGCAGACCAGGCGACATACAGCGGTTTTAAGGAAGCAGATTCAGATTAATTAACTTTTATTGACAGGATTTCTTAAAGATAGATGCCCACTCAGTAGGCACAAAATGTTCTTTATAGGTTTACAGGAATTAAATAAGTGTATAATTATGTCACTATTCCACCAGTTCTAAAAATTACGAGTGCCTGCTATATACATATAATCAGTTAGTAATATTTCGCCCCAGCGTGGAAATTCACTTCTTGTATAAAATGTATAATAATGCCAATCAATACGGGGGTTATGGTGAATGTTTAATTTACCAGAAAATGTCTTATCTAGAGAACATACAACACTATCTGTATTCACTTATTTAATTCCTATAAAAGAACAGTTTGTGCCTACTGAGTGGGCATGTACCTTTAATCTTTGTATAGTTGAGTAAATAACAACAACACCATGCTATAATTTTGTGTGCAGTTTATGTGGTTCTATATATGTTGAAGTTCTAAATTAGAAAGTGGATGTTCTTAAATTTGTAACCATGGTAAATGTGTAAAACTCTTGAATTTTCAAAAACATTTGATACTGATATAAGCCGTTCTTGTACATGTCTGTGCCCATTTATCAAGACTGGTAACCATGGTAACCAGTCTTGATAAATGGGCACAGACATGTACAAGAACGGCTTATATCAGTATCAAATGTTTTTGAAAATTCAAGAGTTTTACACATTTATAAACAATATCCAATTCTCAGAACTAAATTCAATTTCTGGCAAATAGTTCATATCACATGAACATGTCCTTTAAAGCTCTAGGTTCAGAATTTGTTTTCTTTGTTTTCAATTTTCCATGAAAAATATACCAGATGTCAGATGCATCATACATGTATGCATTGCGTGTCAAGCATTTTATCATGATGGATAGCACATCAAAGACGATGACTTGCATGTTTTATGGATGTTTCATTGTTTGTTTATTGGTGCTTAACGGCCTATCAACAGCTAAGGTTATGTAAGGCCGGGCAAACGGGTTCGATCCCGTTTTAACCTGCTGAATTGGGGGGAAAATTCCAAAATCAGAACTGAATATTTACATCGAGAAACAATAAATTCAGCTCTGAAATTAGAATAACCTTTTTATGGATGTACTAAAAGTTGTTTACAAAACATTTTTATTAACATTGACAGTAACCAAGTTAGGAGATTAAACATGTTGGCTAATTTGGAATTACCCTGCCACAAAC
>CM055275.1:66630871-66658043 GCA_029237695.1 Conchocele bisecta
TTGTGTGTTGGTAACAATGCACACAAACCACCAGAGATACCGAAATAACCCATAAAACAGCGAACTATGAAGCGTTCATCAAGAACCTGTGCATTCCAGCAGTGTGATTAGAATGTAATTGTTTTGCTAATGACAAACCAACTACTATTTGTTTTCTTCTCAATCCCATTCAGATTACCTCGAGCTTTGCTCGTGATTTACACCATGTACATTTCATGTAACAATACTATGAATACACTCTGTTCATACTAACGGCGAACAGCGTAGGTCCGGATCAGACTGCGCGGATGCGCAGGCTGATCTGGGGCTACGCTGATCGCACAGGTTGTAAGGTCCGTTTTTCCAACCGGGGCCCAATTAACGTGCTTTCAGGACTCGATTGACGTTACCTGTGGTGTGACGTAATTCAATGTAAACGTACACCAGGCCACCGTCCGTTATTGCTACACGTAAGCGAGACGATACACTGGTGGTTCGTTATTACGGAGCCCCACAGGGACATATAATTTTTGTTTATTAATTTGTTCCCACGAAATAACAATTCGTTCCCTCGAATTAAGAATTCGTTCCCACAAATTGTTTTTACGCCCAGCTGCGCGCGCAATACCTTTGTGCGCGCACAGCTGGGCGCTATTAATTCGAGGGAACGAATTGTTCATTCGTGGGAACGAATTGTTAAATTGACGGAACGAATTGTTATTTCGTGGAAACGAATTGTTAAACTGAGGGAACGAATTGTTAATTCGATTAAACGAATTGTTAAATTGAGGGATCGAATTGTTATTTCGTGGGAACGAATTAATAAAAAAACAAGAAATGCGTCTGTCGAACGCGGATGCCACCTGCGTCATATTTGAGAAACTGTGACAAAGTGGTTAACCGAAAAGTGTGACGGACGGACAGACAGACGGACGGACGGACAGACGGACGGTCCAAACACTATATGCCA
Source organism: Conchocele bisecta (assembly GCA_029237695.1). NCBI lineage: Eukaryota > Metazoa > Mollusca > Bivalvia > Lucinida > Thyasiridae > Conchocele > Conchocele bisecta. The sequence continues at coordinate 66,631,821 of CM055275.1, forward strand.
CCCGTTTCTTCGAAACCCGGTGGCATAAAAACATGTTCCCTGCTGGGCTCCGTACTTTATGATTTCGTGGCGAAGGACCGATACTTCCATAGCTTACAACAGCGTGGCGATGGGACAAATACACGATACTTCCATAGCTTACAACAGCGTGGCGATGGGACAAATACACGATACTTAAGGGCCCGTTCTATACCTGTAGCCTATTTCATCAACATTGCAAAGTATACTTTACTAGCAAAGTATACTTTGAGGGAGTAATCAATTATTTTTCCTGAAATGCATTATTTCATATAAAACTAACAACTGCATATAGTTGATGATTACAAGTATGCAGAATTATTATACTGAATTTATTACATTATCACAGCCAAAATGGCTGTGATAATGAAATACATTCAGTATAATAAAAATTAATGAATTTATCCTTAAATTGAAAATTTCTCCGTCAAAGTATACTTTGCTAGATAAGTATACTTTGCAATGTTGATGAAATAGGCTACTGATCATCGTTTGATTCAAAGATAATTGCTTCGTAAAGGTGATAGAATATGTGTATAACATATAATTATGTGAATGCTGCCTCGTTATTGTATCCTATACAGCACATGGCGTGGCCAAGTCGGCCATCTTTGTGTGTTCCAGCCATCAGCCTGTTTCACCTGTTTCTGCCGTTTGATACAGAACGCAAAATGTGAAGTAGAACATATGATATAATGTAGCTAATCACATGTAGAAAAGCCAGGACTCCTATTCATTGACTGTAAACTACACTAAACTGTAAACTATGTCAGTTTTCTGGACAGGTTTATGCCTGTGTTTTTAAAAACCTGACCCACCATTATATATAGCCTCATACAAAGAAAATCGCACAGTGTATTACTTTTACCTGGCAAACCACACAACACATACCATACATACCCTACAGTAGTAGTATGTACTCTCGTATTAGCTATCAAATCCAGTGACATGTAAGCAGTTACCTGAGTGCATTGTCCCTGGTGTCTACTCACCTACTATGCGATTAAATATTACTTTACCTATATATGGGTAACGTGTATACTAACATAGGATGTCCATCCGATTGAAACATTTACACATCAAAATTTATTTTGAGATTGATGGAAGAAATGCTCAGATATCTCGTCTTTTGTATAGTTTGCTGGCATAATACTTATAGCTTGCCGTTGTCATATCTGTCTATTGTGTATGACACCAACTTGTATTGGGTTTACTGTCATATTATTTGCTGTATGTGTCAAACGCACGAAGTGGTGAAACTGTACGATGGCTTGTACATACACATAGGCTGAGATGGCAACTCAATGTAGCATATCGAATACAGTAACAAGACAATATTCACATATCGATGGTCTAGTAACATAAGGTCGTAACTGCTATATATATGCTTCAGCATAGCAGTTACGACCTTCTGTTACTAGACCCATCGATATGTTATATTCATATATCACTCACTCTTATGAAGCAATTACCATTCAAGTCAAGAGTATCAATCTATGACCTAATACCTTAAGCTTCGTTTTACAGATATACGAGTATAAACAATGCAAAATCAATATATTTTTCGATAATTTTATTTCTTCATAATTTAAGAATGTGTCTTCTTTTTATTTTGTGAGATTTGGTCCAATATTGATTTTATTACGAAAAAGCATTTTCTTAATATGGGGACATTTTGCTAATCTCAGAAATTAGACCGTGGTCTACTTTTTGTACGGCCTCTCTATAAGGAGTTAGTATATTTCAGAGAATTCATTAGGTTTTACACTTGATTCTGGTAGAATTGACAGTAAAGAATCAAAACATAAACCAAAAATACTTCTGTAGTCTGACCCTTTTAAAAGGTCAAAGGTCAAATGAGTGTCAAACAATCACATGTAGCATACAAAATCTTTAATTAAAATCATAATTTTGAACAGAACAGCTATTTGACAATATCATCAGTTACAGAAATGAACATACTTCGGGAAAATGCGATCCAATGTGTTCCAGCTCACGTATGTGTAGAGATTTTCAAAATGGCGTCCAAACATTACGTCATTTTTTAAGTAAAATGGTGAAACTACCATATACATATGTTTAAATAATTCAACACATATGATACACAGCCTGTACACCTTTATATAGAAAAGTGTCTTAAACCTTTCCCTGTTTTGCGATATTTCGACTCATCCAAATCCAAAACATGTGAATAAAAGAATCAAATGCTTTGTCAAATGATGGTTAAATTATCTGATAGAGTAGAAAACATTGTGGGAAAAGGAGACATTGCTTGTTACAAGCAATTTCTCCTTTTCCCACATGTTTTCAAAAGACATCTTCTGCAGCGGTGTATTCAGAATATATAATAGCCAAAATCACAATGATTTAATATTTTGGACAAAATCAAGATGGCGCCCAGATTACGCATTTGCACATTTTTCGGAGATTTTTTCTTGCGTGTGTTTAGGAAAGTGTGTTGACATTTTCAACTAATTCAAATGTCAGTTTTGTTTTGGTGAAAATTATGCTTCTGTATTGGAATAATAACAATGTGAATGTGTATTGATATTTTTAAATAGTGAACCGACTTTCAAAATTTAACTTTTAGATCATTTCCAAGCTATCTAGCCAGGTTTCGTAAATTTACATTTTTCCATTTTTTGACTCCTACCACAGCTCTTCCACCTCATTTCCCCCATGTTAAATTCCCATAGACAAATCAATTGTTCGTAATAGAATCAATATTTAACCACATAACGAAATAAAACTCTCAATCTTAAATTTAGATAAAATTTAATATTATCGAAAAATATATTGTTTTTGCATTGTTTATATGGCCGTAAAAGTTGGGCAGTTTGCGAGTCAATGTTATTTTCTTTGCTCAGTACATTTACAAAATAAACGATATTTTCCGTAAATGACGTCGAAAGTTTACGAAATTTCGTCAACTTTCGACGTCATTTACAGAAGATATCACAGTGTCTGTAAATATATGTAAATCACATGGCGTGACTCATATTTGAAACGCTACATACATCGGGGACTTATAACGGCATATCAGATTTTTTTTGAAACATACTATAAAAAAAATGTGTCTTCATCATAAAAAATAAAAATGTGTCTTCATCATATGCCCCTTTAACTGATCTGCACGTCAAGTGCTTCTAGCTCAACAGTTACACATACGTGTCTGTGGCTGGGCAAAAAAAAAAGGGGGTTATTGGCTTTGCGACCAGCGTAGACACCGTTCACAATTCCATCAATGAAACGCCCGTCATGTGTCTAACTGTTATCACGCTACAGGAATGTGCTACGTAATGTAGAGTTACACTGGTCACACACCCCATAAGCCATAGGGGGCCGTTTCACTAAACATCGTACGACTAAAATGTTCGTAAGTGCAACATATGATGGTCTGGAAATTTCACATTAACACTGTTTTCTTGTAAACCGTTATTGGATTTACATATAAGGCTGCGTATGCAGCCTATGCTCAATACATATAAATCCATCAATTGAAATTTCAAAACGATCCTAAATTTGCACTTACGAAATTTTAGTCGTACGAAGTTTAGTGAAACGGACCCCAGGGGGCCGTTTCATAAACTAAAAAACGTTCGTACAAATAAAATGTTCGTAAGTGCAAAATTCTACATTAACAACGTTTTCTTGTAAACAATTACTGGATTTACATTTATTGAGCATAGGCTGCATATGAAGCCTATGCTCAATAAATGTAAATCCACAATTGAAATTTCCAGACGATCCTAAATTTGCACTTACGAGCATTTTAGTCGTACGAAGTTTAGTGAAACGGGGCCCCAGGTCTCTAGTGTACAGTGACGTGCGTGTCTGTGGCTGGAGAAATGGTGCTTATGGGTCTTGTGACAAGTGGAGATCTTGATCTAATAGCACACTCGTGTAGCCTGATAACGATATATACTGCTTGTTAGAAGCACGACAGATATTTCATTGATGGAATGGCGAACAGTGCAGATCCTGATCAGACTGCGCGGATGCACAGGCTGATCTGGATCTACACTGGTCGCAAAACCCATAAGCCCCATTTCTCTAGTCACAGTTGAAGCATGGCGGTTATTTCATTGATCATGTTGATGGACTGGCGAACTCTGTCCATCCTATCCGTACGCAGAGGCTGATCTGGATCTACACTGGTCGTAAAAACCCATAAGCCTCATTTCTCCAGCCAAATTTCTCCATAAAACGGCAGGATGAAAAAAGTTACTTTCAGACATGAGTGTGCTTATGATCAGGAGCTGTACTGGTCACAAAGCCCATTTCTTTAGTCGCAGCCATAGTATGGCGCGTCAATGACGATATACGCTGTAATTTACTGTATAGTGGGACCTCTCTAAACCGGACACCCTGGGTATCTGCCAGGGTGTCTGGTTTAGAAAGGTTCCATTATACAATAAATATGGAGATAGAGAGATGATCCACTGTAAATCAGACAAAACTAAACAAAATTAACCACACGTGCTTTTAAATATACTCAACAAAACTAGAAACGTCCCTGTTTTATAGCCGGTGTAGCTCTGTCTATGTATACTCAACAAAACTAGAAACGTCCCTGTTTTATAGCCGATGTAGCTATGTCTATGTATGTACCACATGTTCAAAGTACATGTATTTTAAACCGTGGCGATGTTCAGAATACGATCGTGTAGAGTTTAGCCGATACACACGGTTTACATAGCGGCCAGTGACCGGAACGTTGATTTCCACTTTTTGCACGTGCACGCTATACTTGTCATCGATAAGGTGATTCAGTTCATGTCGTACCATTCATGCGATAGGGGCTATTCGGAAAATGAAAAAACTTTTTTAATTTTTCACTGTTTTCGATATGCCACGGCTTTCCGAAAACGAGCGAAATCAGGCAATTGGGATGCTTGCGGGTGGGATGGCCGCCAGGGCGGTCGCGCCTCGGTTTTGGTTGCTGTCGGAAGACGATTGATCGTCTTGCAGCCCGGTACCAGCAGACTGGGGCTGTTCACGACCGGCAGCGACCCTGGTAGGCTCGTGTAACGACGGCTAGAGCCGATCGTTTACATTACGTTGACGCACTTACGTCAACGTCGATTGGCAGCCACAGTCACTGCTAGGCGATACGGTGTCTCAGGGCAGACCATTCGCAACCGGTTACGTCGTAACGCCCAACCAATCCGGGCACGCCGCCCGTACACTGGTCAGATATTGACCCAACGTCACCGTGCTGCCAGACTGTTATGGGCGCGACGTCATCTGAACTGGAGAAGGGCTGACTGGAACCGAGTTTTGTACACGATGAATCTCGGTTCACAGTTAGTCATGCTGACGGAAGATTACGGGTATACAGGCGTAAAATGAAAGATTCACCGATTGTTGCATTGTTGAGAAGAACAGGTTTGGGGGAGGGAGCGTAATGGTCTGGGGTGGGATCATGGGAAACCGGAAGACAGATTTGGTTGTTGTACAGGGCAACATCAATGCACAACGTTATGTTGGAGATGTGCTAAATGCACATGCCTTACCATTTATCCGTCAGCATGGTCCTGGTGTGACATTGATGCACGACAATGCCCGCCCTCACGTAGCCAGGGTCACCACTCATACTACTTACAGCAAAACAACGTCGACGTCATGCCATGGCCCGCGGTCTCCCCGGATCTCAATCCCATTGAGCACATATGGGATGAGCTGGGCAGCAAAGCACGAGCTAACCATCAGATTGACAATGTTCGCGATCTTACACGGGCGTTTACAACGGGAATGGAGGAATTTGCCCAACGCACTGGTATTGCGTTACGTCACGTCGATGCGGCGTAGGATCATTGCATGCATTCATGCAAATGGTGGCCACACTCGGTACTAACGAGATTTACTGAATTTGCCACATTACTTATTGAAATTCCATCTCTAAACATTAAGTAACACATTTCTGAGTTTTTGTGATTTTTGATTTTGACTCCTACCGCCCTTGGCCGGTTATCTCTCGAATATTTAACAAGATATCCAAATGCAATTTATTGGCTTTGATACAGAAATGAATGAACTTGTTTTTCCATTTTGATTTTTAAAAGTAACCCTTTTGGTTTTTGATGAATCTTTCCTTAAACATGGAGGGACGTTTCTAGTTTTGCTTAGTAATATATTAATTCCAATTTATTAGGAATATAAATATTCTCTTGCAAAGTCTCGAAAGTTCTCGGAGCCTCGCAAGGATTATAATTGTTTCAAGCGATCAACCGTTAAATTTGATTTTCGCCGAACACGACTGACGATGAAGCTGTAAATTTCCAGTAATATGAAATGAATGTAATTCATTAATGGCGAGTAACAATACTTGTCTGTTTTTATTTATCCTTATCTTAATTAAGACAATATCTGCAATTGTCACCATTTATTAGATACATAGAAATGTAGGAAGTATTATTAATTGAAAATATTTCAGTAAAATTAAACTATAAACATAACAATGACATAGATGTACTTTTTTTCCTTGTTGTCTCCCTTGTTTTGAATGTTGTCAGGAGTGAGAATCGCGAACAACAATATAACTAGAGTTGTCTCCCGTATATCAGTTCTGATTATAACGGTAATGATTGCCTGACCGTATGAGTTCCGCAACGTGGAGCGCACTGTCGTTGCGCGGCGGAACGAGTGGCATACAAATCCACATATAAATAAAATAACCTTTTATTATACGTACGTTACTCACAATATATATCAGGCCTCGACAAATTCTTAATTTTCCACTCATTTTCCACTCGTCCAGATTGGATTTCAACTCCTACATTCTATATTTTATGTTTTAGTGTACGTATTGCAATGTCTCTTCAAATTATCACTCGTCCAGATCGAAGATTCACTCGCCAATACGAGTGGACGAGTGGATTTGTCGAGGTCTGTATATCCGCCTAAAATATATCAAATATAAAGAAAATAAACAAATTAGTGATGATTTAGGAGGAACTATTTTATGAGGTGAAAAGTTGTTTCTGCACTGACAAATGTGAACTGACGAGACGTCAATATGGAAAACATTGACGGCTTGCGGTCAATTGACCTTCAATGGGAACGAAAGTACGTATATAATAAGCATGATATATAATATATGCACGACTTGAAATGTTTATTTTGCCATGTTTACAATGAATACCACGTTGAACATATTAACTGGACTCTTATAAATAAATTTGTATTTATTCAATTCACAGGTGACGGGGAAAAAAAAAATCACATGACAGTATATATTATAAGTTATTGTGATTCTACACAGGCTATGTGGTGTAATATTGCCCGTCTGGAGGTATGTTCACCTGAGGTGATAGCCGATGGTGAACAAACCTTCAGAAGGGCAATATTACACCATATAGCCTGTGTAGAATCACAATAACGTATTTGTCAAACCGCAGATCCGTTATTTGGCCGCATAAACATATCTCTTCTTTTGATCTTTGCGTTTTTTCAGGAAGAAAAATAATCCGAGATTCGATTTTCTACCGTATAAGGCCCCTTTTCTTCTGGATTGACACCGGGATATGGGGCATTTTATGATTATTGTGTTGGACCAGTGGCAGCATAAGACCCATTTTCTTGTGGATTGACACCAGGATATGGAGCATTTTCCTGTTTACTGTGTTGCACCAGTTACAGTATAAGGCCCATTTTCTTGTGGATTGACACCAGGATATGGAGCATTTTCCTGTTTATTGTGTTGCACCAGTTACAGTATAAGGCCCATTTTCTTGTCGATTGACACCAGGATATGGAGCATTTTCCTGTTTACTCTGTTGCACCAGTTACAGTATAAGGCCCATTTTCTTGTGGATTGACACCAGGATATGGAGCATTTTCCTGTTTATTGTGTTGGACTAGTCACAGTATAAGGCCTATTTTCTTGTGGATTGACTACGGGATATGTGGCATTTTCCTGTTTATTGTGTTGGGACTAGTCACAGTATAAGGCCCCGTTTCTTGTAGATCGACTCCGGGATACTGCACATTTTGCTGTTCATTATGCTGCACCAGTCACAGTATAAGGCCCCTTTTCTTGCGGATTGATGCCTGGATATGGGGCATTTTCCTGTACATTGTTGTGGACCATTGACAGTATAAGGCCCCCTTTCTTGCGGATTGATACCGGGATACTGGACATTTTCCTGTACATTGTTCTGGAGCATTGACAGTATAAGGCCCCCTTTCTTGCGGATTGACGCAGGTATATGTGGCATTTTCCTGTACATTGTTCTGGACCATTGAAAGTATAAGGCCCCCTTTCTTGCGGATTGACGAAGGTATATGTGGCATTTTCCTGTACATTGATGTGGACCATTGACATTATAAGGCCCCCTTTCTTGCGGATTGACGCCAGGATACTGGACATTTTCCTGTACATTGTTGTGGACCATTGACAGTATAAGGTCTCTTTTCTTGCGGATTGACGCCGGGATATGGGGCATTTTCCTGTACATTGTTGTGGACCATTGACGGTATAAGGCCCCCTTTCTTGCGGATTGACGCCGGGATACTGGACATTTTCATGTACATTGTTCTGGAGCATTGACAGTATAAGGTCCCCTTTCTCATGGATTGGCTATTTCTTCATGAAAGTGCAAATTAGACCACCCATTTGTACCGTCTCTGTGCATTATTTCTCCGTGCAAGTATAATCGTGACAAGTTGCATTTCTCAATGAAAATGCCAATGTGGCCACCCATTTGAACCGTCTCTGTGCATTATTTCTCCGTGCAAGTATAACCGCGACAAGTTGTATTTGTCAATGAAAGTGCAAATGTGACCACCCATTTGAACCGTCTCTGGGCCTTATTTCTCCGTGCAAGCATAATCGCGACAAGTTGTATTTCTCGATGAAAGTGCAAATGACACAACCCATTAGAACTGTCTCTGTGATTTATTTCTCCGTTCAAGAATAATAGTGACAAGTTGTATTTCTCGATGAAAGTGCAAATGTGACCACCCAAGTTGTATTTCTCCATGACAGTACAGTGCAAAATGACACAATTTATTAGAACTGTCTCTATGATACATTTCTCCCTACAAGAATAATAGTGACAAGCTGTATTTCTCCATGAAAGTGCAAATGTGACCACCCAAGTTGTATTTCTCCATGACAGTACAGTGCAAATGACACAACCCATTAGAACTGTCTCTATGATATATTTCTCCCTGCAAGAATAATAGTGACAAGTTGTATTTCTCCATGAAAGTGCAAATGTGACCACCCAAGTTGTATTTCTCCATGACAGTACAGTGCAAATGACACAACCCATTAGAACTGTCTCTATGATATATTTCTCCCTGCAAGAATAATAGTGACAAGTTGTATTTCTCCATGAAAGTGCAAATGTGACCACCCAATTTGTATTTCTCCATGACAGTACAGTGCAAATGACACAACCCATTAGAACTGTCTCTATGATATATTTCTCCCTGCAAGAATAATAGTGACAAGTTGTATTTCTCCATGAAAGTGCAAATGTGACCACCCGTTTGAACCGTCTCTGTGCCTTATTTCTCCACGCACGTATAATTACTCATTAATTACAGTATTACTCAGTGCAAGTATAATCGCGACATTCGGTGAAGGTTGCACAGAGCCGCGTTACGTGGATCCGCAAAAAGTCAGCGGCTGCACATTAATCCTTTAATATTTATATTTTCAATAATTTTTATTTTTTCAAATATCCCCTGTCCAAATGTCAGTTTCCCTGTAAATGGCTAGTGTAACATTTCTCCTACGTGTTTATTTATTTTACCACATTTTCTCACACCGGTCAAAACAAAACTCACTGTCCACCCAATCGCTGCCGTCGTATCCCGGAGTTGCCAGTATTAACTCCGCAACCCGTCCAAGGATATTTCCACTCACCGCCGCCATTTTGTCACGTTAGGATATCAATCTGCAAATCAACATGCATTAAATTTAGCACTTTACTCTTAAATCGCCGCCCGCCTCCCAGGTAAGCCAGCCACTTTCAGCAAGCAATAATCGCCACCTCTTTCCAACTGCAACGTCTCTTATAGGCAGCAGGCGCCTCGCACTCGCATAAAATCCTCACACAGAAACCAGTTCCCATCTCCACTCGCAGTACCTTACTCCACCCACTACCGTTCGCTTAGTAATCTTCTTGCCAGCCGCGCTTTATTCTCTCTTTTTCCACCTTTCGTTTGCATTATTATTATCAATATTTCAACCATTGTCTTCTTTCACAACACAATCATTACATTCAAAACGCAAACCTCAAATCCGCAAACGTTGGCTAGCTCACATCTTTGTTCAACTTCATTTTCATGCTTTTTTTTCTCTCTCAAATGCCACTTTCTTTCTTTTCTTTCTTTCCTTTCTTTCTTTTCTTTCTTTCTTTCTTTTCTTTCTTTCTTTCTTTCTTTCTTTCTTCTTTATCCGTCCACTCAGTGTTGAGTAACCTCGTTGTCGAGTATAACAGCTCCTTCACCACAATGTATTTTCCAATCACCAATATGGTATTTACAAAACACTTTTCACTGAAATTATTTCATTTAAACTCTTTCTTGTGTCCATCCAGCCAGCCGTCTCGTCGTACTCTGCCGCGCCCTATCGAAATCCGCTGTATGCACCCGTCGTCACGTGACCGATAGCGGCGCGAGCGTTGTCGCAGTCGGCCAGGCAACATTGTACGGCCTTCGCCCGCTGGTCTACACCCTGCACTGCAGCAGGGATTACGGCATGTGGGTGGCTGGGCGGCCGCCCGCCTTCAGACAGCAGGGAGCTGGTGCTCGATCATGTGCATACGCTGTTAGTGTTGCGCAGCAGAATGGAGGATTTTACTTACACAGTGTGTAACCAGTGCCCGTCCGGCTGGCAGATTCCTCGTTCAGTCGTTGCATGTCCATGACTCAGTGAATGCCAGGATGTACACGGACGCACGCATGCACGGACGGACGGACGGACAACGCGTGTTTGCACCAGTGACGCGTTGATGGTCACCTCAACCCTCCACCTGGCAGTAGTCAGTGAAAACATGACTCGGACATGAAGTCACGATTACACCTGGCAGCTAAGGTATAAACATCCAGAGCTTAGATAATCTGTGTACGGTTGACTTTTACTACTTCATCTGTCTTTTGTATTATCTGTATCCATTTTGTGACTATTGCATTGCTAGCGCGTCGCCATTAGATTTTCCCACCTATCATTTTCTCATACAGGCCGCAAATTTCAAAATTACAATACAGTTAACCCTATATTTAATGATCGGGATTCATCCTTAACAGAATCGCGACTAGAGACCTGGTTTGGCCGTCACATACATGGTTGGCATTCTTGTATGTGACGGTTGAATCTGGTTATACCTCTTATATGAGTATTATGGCACCAGGTCGGGATTTTCAATGTAAAAGTTTTGATCCCCCCAAACAGTTAATTCCCGATTATATGTGGCTGTGACTGCAGACATGGGGCTTATGGGATTTGTGAGCAGTGTAGCACCTGATCAAATAACACACTCCTGTAGCACAATAATTACCTATATTCTTTGTTAGAAGCATGACGGGTGGGTGATTCATTGATAGAATGGCGAACAGTGCAGATCCTGATCAGACTGTGCGGATGCACAGGCTCATCTGAATCTACACTGGTCGCACAACCCATAAGCAGTCTCCAGTCACAGCCACATATGCTATGCATACATATAATGCATATGCAGCCTATGCTCAATAAATGTAAATCCAATAATTATTTACAAGAAAACGATGTTAATGTGAAATTTACACTTACGAACATTTTAGTCGTACAAAGTTTAGTGAAACGGCCCCCAGAGGTGTTCAAAACTGGCCTTAAGGCTGGTATCAAAATATGCTTTCATAGTGTTTCCATCCCATTGGTCTTTCTGATGAGACTCGAAACTGAGGTTCCATCTCTAAATGACCGTAGCTGTTGCTGCACATTCAACCCTTTCACTTTCATATGAGACACGCCATGTGATTTTGTACCTTCGAACATCTGTGTAATTTCATTAAATATGTTTTTTACAAAATTTACATTATTATTATCACTTTTCACACCATTTACGGAAAATATTGTAAACTTATTTCATGAAATTACGCACATGTCCGAAGGTACGGAAATCATATGGCGTGTCTCGTATTATTTCCATCCCACTGGTGTTTCTGAGGCCCCATCTCTATATGACCTTTATAGATAGATGTTGCTGGAACGTTGAAACACATTCACTTTCAAGACCCACGTCATCAGGGTTTTCACACTGGCCTATCTTCATTTTTTTCAATTGCACATTTATTTTCCCAGCTAACCCTATGCGACGAAGCCCCGACAGATTTGAGAACTTTCCAACCCGGGCGCGGGCGGCAGTATATTCTACACATCCGCAGATGACAAATTCATCATCAAAACTGCACAACATAAGGAGGCGGGCTTCCTTGTTAAGCTACTATTTATCGCATATAGCGTAAGAATGCATTGCATTAACTATCATACGACACTACTGTAATAAGTAAGGAAGCGTCCTGGTGCCGATGTTAAAATTTATTTATCTTCTAATTAGGAGATACTAAGTCCTAATTAGGAGATACCATCTCCTTATTAGGACTTAGTATCTCCTAATTATGCGATACTAAGCTGCTAAGTGATCAGTGCTGTTTCATTATACACTGCTGTACTTATGCAAGAAGTTTATTAAGCCATTTTAATACTTGCTGAGGATATGTCATTTTATTTGTGAAACATTGTAAATATTTTCTTTATATGTGCTTATAAGTATATGCTGTGACCACCATTTGAACCGTCTCATCGAGACGGTTCAAATGAGTGGTCAGAACATATACTTTCTTTGAGAAATAAGAAAAATAAAAATGAAATATTTCATACCTGATGAAGGTATAGTCTATAATCTTGCTATATCGGACAATAAATGTAAATACATGAGAAACCTATATTCTTAATATATTCTTAATGTTGATGTTCAGTCCCCCATACAGGTACCATCATGTCTGTATATGTGGCTGTGACTGGAGAAATTAGGCTTATCACACTCGTGACCTGTGTAGCTCCTGATCAAATAGCACACTCCTGTAGTCTGATAATGATCTATTTTGCTTGTTAGAACCATCACATGTGATTCATTGATGGAATGGCGAACAGTGCAGATCCTGGTGAGACTGCGGATGCGCATGCTGATCTGGATCTACACTGAACACAAAACTCATATGCCCCATTTCTCCAGTGACATCCAATTATGACATAAACTCCATACATGTTTGTGGCTTTTGTTCTCTGTCCACTGTATTCATTTGTGTGTCTATATGTCCCAAATGTTTATTTCTTGTTACGTAACTTTGATTGTTTATCTCCACAGGTGTTCTACCGCTAGTGTCGAGCACATCGACCATCGTCGACGCCCGAACCACGAACTCCGACGGCGACGTCGCCGACCTTATCCATCCCGCAGATCTCTACCCCGCTATCCTTGTTCACGCCACACATTCTAAGTTCTAGTCAAATCCAGATGCCCACGTCGTTCTCGTCCCAGATCCAGCAGATTCAGGCGAAATACCATTTCATTTTATCAAATTTCAAAGAGATATAATTTGATACGGCTTCTAAGGTATGAGGGAGCACAATTTGTGAAACTTAATGCTGTTTGGTTGTGAACTGCTGTAAATTACTATCCACTGACAGCACAAAATCTAGAATTCTCAACGTTTATTTTTCAGTATTTTAAGCATTTATTTTTTCATCAATCAACTCGTCTAGATACAATTTAGTTCAGACATACAATACAAATCTACAATTATCCCTTTCATGTTACACTACAGGTCTGAACAGTGGTATTGGCAAACAGTGTAGATCCGTCAGTGACGAGCCGTCTCATCTGTATCTGCACTTTTTGCAAGTAATTTTCATAGTTTTGAGAACAAAACACACCCTTTTCATAAATGCACTAGTCCGACTAGTTTCATGACTATTGGATTGGTTGCAAAGTTAATACAAATTTAAATCTTAATGAACTAGTGTGTGTATGCATTTGTAAATAAGACAAAATACAGAAAACACGTTTGATGATCAAAACAGCTTCAGTGTATGATGTTGTGCTTATACAATAAAGAAAACTCTGGTGAAATGGCTGGCAAAATACATTTATTCATTATTCAGTCGGCTGAGTTTGGCTTAAGCTGGTGCTAGGAGGTGTTTTTGTTTTACAGCCATCTGTGTATGAAGACTTTAAACCCTAATAAATCGGTCAATAAATCAATCAATCAACCAATCAATGATGTTGTGAACTGTGACAATTTCGGTCCAGACCTGGACATAATGAACAAGTGCAATACAACCCAACTTGATTTCTGGTGCGATTTTCGCGACTGTTTCAGAATATTTTTATAATCACATCCCTATCGTGTTCTCCATTGGAAATCTCCCTACGTTCGTGTTTTGTTTTGCGTAATTCTATTTTGAAATGTATTTTATGTGCCATATAATCATCTCAAAGCTAGCTGATGGATATACATTCTCTTAACACATTAAAGACGAGATATAATCATAGTATGAAAGTTTTTAGGGGGAAAAATTCTATTTTCTTCATTTCATCTCGAAAGTATATGTTGTTACCACTCATTTGAACCGTCTCGACGAGACGGTTCAAATGAGTGGTAACAACATATACTTTTATGGAGAAATAAACAAAAGAATGAGATTTTTTCAACAAAAAATTATTGTATCCTTAGACTGAAATGGGTTGATGGTCAATTGAGGGTAGCTATAGCATATTGTTTTTGACAAAATAATGTGAAAACTGCATAAATTTGTAAAATGGCAATTTGGTCATATTCGACTTGATGCGTGTGTCATTGGTTTATTTGACATGATGCGGATCTCCAGATAAGTTTTGTATCTAAAGCGTATTGTACCCCCAGATTAAAGATTCAATGCGTATTTTACTTTTACAAATGTATGAATGAGTTTCTTCCTTATTAAATAAGGAATAAATGATAACAAAATAAAACAAATTGAAAAATTCACTTATTTGAGCTGCAAAAATAATTTTTATTTCATTACAGTATTTTCACTACTCAATTTGAAAATCAATGTGTATTTTCACATTGTTGTGAGTATGTTGCACTCCCACATTGAATAATCAATGCGTATTCTGCTAAAATAAGTGTGTAAAATACGCCAATACGCACCTTATGTGGAGCTCTGCATGACGTGTGTGTTATCTATGTGTATACATGTATGTAAGTGTTGTGACGTGTCATATTCCAAAATCACCGCTATTTATGCTATAGAATAGCATCACATGACCTCGTATACACCAATCATCACACAGGATTGAAAAAACAATTTATTTGAAAAATTAAAAAGTGAATAAATTAAAAGTTGATTGCTGAGACAAGTCACAGGTGGAAGACTCAGACCTAGGACCCAATACTTCGCTCATTTGGAAAATGTTGCACATTTCCATACACTATACCTTACAGCCAAATTTGGAAAATGTTACCCCACCCACTCAAAAGCTGTAAGGAAAAGTGTATGGAAATGGGTGGGTGGGGTAACGTTTTTCAAACGAGCCAAGTATTGGGTCCTCGGTCTGAGTCTTCCACCTGTGATACAAGTTTGAATATTCAAGGGCAGTGGACGATATCATTCTACGTCGATGCATCCATATGTTATCAGATCTGTCTCGAGATGTTTTATTCCAAAAATAATGTTTCAAGCACACTTGAAGGGGTCACTGACCCCTTCAATTCAAGAAACTCTGTCTCTATATGACCCTAGCTGTTGGTGGGACGTTCAACCCTTTCACTTTTTCAATTCAAGAATTACTTTTTTGACCGCCTAAAATTATGAATAACTGCATTGGTCCTGAATATTTCAGCATCAGGTTAGAATGTCATGATTTTAATTTTTCTATAAATAGTTTCAAGCCCGATCGCAATGATGGGTTGATAGGAGGTCGATATTGGCTCCGGTGACTAAAACACAAGGGATCAAGTCTCCTGCCTGACGGCAAATATTATTTCTGACAAGCAAGATTATAAAAATTGCTTTTCCATCTTCTTCGTGCACAGGTGAAAGACACGGACGGATGACTTATTAATAATTGTTCATTAAATAAATGAAAATAAATCATCACACACGCCCTAAAATGAGCATACTAGTACATGTACATGTAGCTGTGGACAGACTGTTAACTCATTATAACCATACTAGTACATGTACATGTAGCTGTCGACAGACTGTTAACTCATTATAACCAAAATGGTGTGAAACTGTATTGGCAGTCCTATGTGACGTCAATTTCCACAATTATATAGTTTGTGTATTACGTAAAAGTTGGTGGGTGGGGTAATAAAAATTCATTCAGACATTTTAACCCTTGAATTGTTGAAAAAAGCATACTTTTGACTCACGGAATTTGCAGCAGATGTATCAATTTTGCGACGTGAAACAAATTAAAATAGTTTTTCACACTTAAACATCATCTTAATTGGCCATTTGAATTTTGTAGCGTGGTGAAAACCATGTTGTTAATGGACGGTTGTTTTTGGTCAGAGGTCCATGTTTTTCACCTGTGCTTTTATCAATGGTTAATTATTCATGGCACATGTATTTTACATATTCCAACTTTGCATTTACAGTAAATATACATTACGGTACCTTTGTTTTCATTTCATTAATATTTTGTTAAACAAATGTTAAACCACAAATCATTCTCGCTCATTACTGTTGATTATGTGATGCTGTTTTGACAACATGGGGCTCATGGAATGGGCAACGAGTGTAGACCCAGATCTGCCAATTTGTCGCTGAAACATTGTAATGAACTACTATTATCTGTTCCATGTTTTGCTGCCGACAAACTTTTGGCTATTAAACACATTAAATCTAATAAATTTGAAAATGTAACAAAACAAAAAAAGTCACCCTCAATTTTGTTTACTTCATAAAATTCCATCAAATATTGATTTTATTGCGAAAAAAAGATGATTTTATTTTGGAAATTTAACATGGGGCAAAAAAGGTTTGGGCAGTGAAGGAGAGGGTAAAAAAAAACGAAAAAATGAAAATTGACTCCGAAACCTGCCTAGATAGTTTTGATGTCGATCCACAAATTCCAAAAAAATATTTTTAGCTCCCATGTTAAATTCCCATCCGAAAAATGTTGATGAAAAAGTACTTACATTTAAATATTTTCTAGATTTAGTGAGTTTAATTTCCAAAGTTTGTAGGCAGCAACATATCGATCCTTATCAGACTGCTGATACATGCTAGCTGATTCGAATCTCAAAAGTCACATTTGTCAGTGTACAACAATAGGATGTTGAATTCTAACTCTTTGCATGCTGGGAAATGTATTGGCTATAAATAGTTCAAAAATAGCAAATGTCAATGTGTTATATTTTGTTTAGCAGTTGTCTTTTCCATGTAAGATTTGTTTGAACAAAATACATTTGCATAAGCACTAAAATTCCAGGCGCGGATACAGAAATAATTGCAGGGGGGTCTGTAATTAAAATTCTGCGTAGCCGACCTCCGCGCGCGCGAAATCATAAAGTAGGGGGGTCCTCCCCCAGGAAATTTTTAAATGCCAGATCGCCACAGATGCGATTTCCTGACACCTAGGCCACGAAAAAAGTCATCCAACTATTCGAGTATTGTAGATTTTCTTCATATTTTTTTTTGCCGGGAGCAGGGGGTGGTCCGGACCCTGGACCCCCCCTCTGTATCCGCGCCTGAATTCATATCAGGAGTATTTAGGTTTAATCAATATCAAACATTTCTTGTTAAATTTAGTTTTGCCCACAAAGATGGCGGACAAGGGAGACTACCCCATGTCACATTAGCTCATGTAGGAACTATCTGGGACGAAGGATACGTATGTATGGTCCCTGGAACTATGTATTAGATGGTCACAAATGCCATAAGCCTCATTTTCTCACCCAATACAGCGCTCCAGATAAGGAATTAGTAATTGAGTATTTTCACTCAATCACTTCTGAAGCAATTGGGTATTTCAAAATTGTAATTGGGTAAAATCAAATCACACTATCTGTTTACACTTTCAACAGACAGCAATATTGAATACATGTAGTTTGCTTCGAAATGAAAACATGTCTTGGCATTTCATTAGAATTCTAATGAAATACCAAGATTTGTTTTCATGGAAAATAAAAAAATATGCTAATAAGCCTATAGTTGTGGTCTTTTTATTGTTTTTTGCAACATGATAAAGGTACCACAGTTTTTTTATTGCTTTTTGATACTCGCAACTTCTGATTTGAATTGGGTTTTTGGCAATTTTAATTGGGTATTTAAGCAAATACGCCGCTTATCTGGAGCCCTGCGATATCAGATTTATCAACATTTGTGTGCTACTTTATTTACATGACTGTATCTACAGGTTTAAACTATACTGTTGCTTCTATAGATCTCAGTTTTCTCTGTATTCTGTGTTATGATCTCATCTTTTTGTTGAGTACTAAAACTGTTAACCCTTAGACCGCTACTCACAACAATTGTCGTCCGCTGTTGTTTTTATATCTTGCCTTATTTCTCCATAAAAACATGGTTTGACAGCACTTCAGAACCATTTCCATTGGAATTGGTTCTGAAGTGCTGTCAAACCATGTTTCCCTGAAGTGCTGTCAAACCATGTTTCCAATGGAAATGATTCTGAAGTGCTGTCAAACCATGTTGTAAATTATTCTAAAGTGCTGTCAAAGCATGTTTTTGATGATAAAAATGGAAAATAGAAAATAAAAGCAGATGACAAAGAATTATGATGGCGGTGTATGGGTTAACTGTTACAACTCCATATGCTTTACAAAGTTTACAGCCAATGTTTACAAACATGGTAGATCATGAATGGGTTGTACTACCGTCAGAGTTTTTGTTCAACCCGGATGTCACTGAAATTGTCTTGTAACCGGAACTTTCAGTAAAACGATTTTATAATTAAACCCCCGGCATACGTGGGCGTATATAGTTTTCGTAACTCTGTCCGTCCTTTCGTCCGTCCTTATTTGCGTTAATGTTTTCAGTGCTCCATTCGTTCCCTACCACTTCATCCACAGACTGGAAACTTCATATACATGTTTATCATCATCCATATTTTCATTCCCCGCCCCACTCGTACAGCCCCAATGCCCAAGGTCAAGGCCAAATTACTTTGAAATTTACGTTAAAAGTTTTTACCAAATTTTTTATTTGTCGGTCCAGGTGGCAGCCGGGGGTATGCGTGAGCCTCTGCTCACTTTCTTATTCTAATCCAAATTCTGTGAATTGTGCAAATGAACTAGGGTCTACAATTGGCGCACATGTTCTAAGGTCCCTTTTCTCATCCGCCTCGTCATTTGTCATGTGACCTCACTCGTTATCTGACTGACACATCGGCAGTCACCAATCTTATACAGCATTCCGTTTTCTGTTCTTTATTTCATGGTGCTACTTTGTTATATTACAGTGGAACTTCTTTAAACCAGACATCCTGGGGGACCCCCCCCCCCCCCCCCCCAGGATGTCCTGTAACGAGATTTGACTGTATTTTAGAAATACATTTGTGTGTGCCTTTATATCATGAACACGCATTATCATAGCAGAGTAGATAAATTGCAGTAAAACTTTCAAAATTAACCATTAGCTACTCACAACAATTGTCGTCTGCTGTTGCTTTTATATCTTGCCTTATTTCTCAATAAAAACATGGTTTGACAGCACTTCAGAATCATTTCCAATGGAAATGATTCTGAAGTGCTGTCAAAGCATGTTGTAAATTATTCTAAAGTGCTGTTAAAGCATGTTTTTAATGATAAAATTGGAAAATAGAAAATAAACAGCAGACAACAACAAAAATAAGATAGCGGTCTAAGGGTTAAGAACACAGATGTGTTTTGGGTAATCATTTGATAATAATTCTTGTTGTGCGTGTGTGATATTTACCAAATATTACGATGGAATTCTAAGAAATCAACCACTGTTGTCACCTACTGGTGTAATCATTTGATAATATACCCTGTTGAATGGCAGATATTTACTAAATGTGACATTGAGGCAATCAACCACTCCAGTTACAACACATAACATACTGTAATATTTGGTAGATATTGCCTATTGTCTGTCACTTGACCCTTGACCTGTCATTTGACCTTTATTGTGTAACCATGGTACCAAAGGTTAACAATGGGATTTATTTGAACATTTGCACCAAAGGTTAACAATGTGCTTTATTTGAACATTTTCACCAAAGGTTAAACATTGGCTTTATTGAACATTTTAATTTCTCTACACAATGTAATTATTTAGTTATTACTCTGACTGCTATTTTGTGTTTGATACCCGTATATTCACTGATAAGGGCAGGCACTGGAATGCAAATGGACACACAATTCAGAAATCATGAATTGAATTCCGCACGATCTCTGAATTTTGTGTCCATTTTCGATGTCGTTTACGGAAAATATTTCATTTTTCGTCTTCCAAATCAGTATCGGCGAAAAACGGCGATTCGCAAAGGGAGGTAATACATGTACCAGAGTCGCAGTCCATTTAGTGTTATTGGTTGCTTCACGTTGCCATAGTTACTTAGCTTCCACTGATTTGTGTTATCACCATTTGTGTTATCCCATTTCATGTTCAGGATATGCCATTGTGTTTGTGGAAAATCCTAAATATTTTCTTTATATGTGGTCAGACTTATATGTTGGGGACAGTTCAAATGAGTGGTCACAACATATACTTTCATTGAGAAATAACAAAAATACATGTAAGTTAATACCCGCAACGATGTATTTTGAATGATGTTAAAAGATGACAAAACTGAAAGAGTGCAGATCCTAATGAGACGGTTATAGATTTTTTGACGTAACTATTCCGTTCTGATTTTGAGATTTTCCCCCAATTCAGCATTTAATGATAAATTCGGGATTGAACCCGTTGGTCTGGTCTTAAATTACCTTAGCTGTTGATAGGCCTTTAAACACCAATAAACAAACGTCATTTATCAGAATATCAACATGCAACAGAGATGCGACTAGGGAAATAATTCCTGGGCCGCTCCCAAATACATTTATACTTTGTGCCATATCATTGTTGGATCCAGTCTATAAGAGAAAATCTGGCGTCTTCTCTCGATCTGAGTTTCTGTATGTGTAACTCATGTGTTCTGGCTGTCATGCAGGGCAATGTAGCCTGCGTGACAACCAGAATATTTGTGTTATTATGTGATGCAGTATGACATAATATAGCTTATTGGGTTTACAACAAGCGTATACATGTACATGTACATGCATCAGCCAGTCTGTATGTCAGCATGTTACATTTCAATGAGGGATCGTACTTAGTTATCTCCCATTGAATGTATTTATAGCAATCCGGTCCAAATTGTATAGAAAAGGGCCTTATTGCTGGTAAAAACGGCTAATGTAGCACGATTTGTTAAAAAAAAAGCAATTTTGCCAGATTCACAATTTCACACTTACTAATGTTATTGTGAACAGTGTAGACTCAGATCAAATGTGCAGTCTGATCTGGGTCTACTCTGTTCGCAAAACTCTTTTTTTTTGTGCCTTTCTGTAAGAAATAAACGCTGAAATACAGAACAGGACCGGATCTCTATAAATAGATTTGCAAAGGGAGATAACTAGCTATGATCCCTCATTACAGTGTAACCTCGTTACAACAGCCACGCATCGCTTGTTTCTCTTATTGTCTGGTTCACGTAGTGGGTGGCAGGTGGGAGCATGCGATGGGTAATTTAACGATCGGAGTTCATCCTTACCGGAATCCCGACTGGAGACCTGGTTTGGCCCTCACATACGTCTTTGGCATTTTGTATGTGACAGTTGAATCTGGTTATACCCCTTATAAGATTAATCCTACCGGTATTACTTTTAAATAGGGGAAGGGGCCAAGTGACTTTGGTGCGGTGCAGGTTCAGGTTATTCTAATTTCAGGGCTGAATATGTTGTATCTCGATGTAAATATTCCGTTCTGATTTTGGGATTTTCCCCCCAATGCAGCAGGTTAAAACGGGGTCGAACCTTACATGACCTTAGCTGTTGATAGGTCCGTTAAACACCAATAAACAAACAAACAAACTGGTCCACGTAATGCATTGTTTAAAGGGCTGAATAGGCAGAGTGCATACGATAGACTGGATAATGGAAAGAGTTTTAAACTTTATTATCCCCGCGCCGAGGCAAGAGGAGATATAGCGTTAGTCCGTGTGCATACGTACGTACGTTAGTAAAACCTTTCATGTTTCAATAACTCTTCACTGATTTTTATAATATTTGGCCACAATGTGTGTCATGGGATGGTGCTTTGTTTTGCATACGACCCACATCCGACTGCCGAAGGTCAAGGTCACTGAGGACTTATGTTCACCTTGTTTGTAAGGCGTATTTGTAAGGCAAAAATTTTAAAAAAATATATTTTTTTTTCTTTAAGCTTTGTTTCACGATGTGATTTCTTGTTTTTGTATTGACTGAAATGAATATGTCTGGTCCATAATTTAGTTTCAATTAAAAAATGTGCGCTAATTACATACATTGTGAATCGAAATTGCAACATTCACTGTGACATGTGTACGCCTATATTGTGGTATTGCCGGTATTGCATTAGTATTTGCATCACTGTGGTAGGTGCTTCCAGATGCAATTGGAGGAGACTGTCAAATTGTCATATTTAAGGAATAAGTAAAGTTGTACTGTAGTATGAAAAAAATTTGGTCTGTTTAAACAGGCGTGCATTTTAAATGTAAATAACCATATACGGCGTAACAATTATGAATCTTATTGTTTTACGTCGTTTTGTCGCAATTCATGGAACAGCAACGTTGCCGGTCAATAGCGTGACGTTATTGACAACGACAATGAACGTCGTGTAATCTAATGCTATCAAACAAACTTTAACGTATCAACAATGTCACGCGGACGTCACGTGGGGGGCTAATGTAATGTACTGGATTTATAAAAAACGCAATACGTTGAATGGGCGTTTCCATTATGAAATTTAAGGACAGTGTAAATATTTTGTAATAGAGTCAATGATGATGGAACTTATCTTTTGGGACATGCATGGATTATATGGTTTAAACATGATTAAAACAATCTGTGTAGTTTGTTTTGGATCAATATTGGTTGCTGTGACTGAAGAAATGGGGCTTATGCATTTTGCGACCAGTGTAGATGCATATGGACAGTCTGATCAGGATCTGAACTGTTCGCAAGTCCATCAATGAAACACCTGCCATGCTTCTAAATAAGCAATATAGATCATTATTCGTCTACTGGAGTGTGATATTTGATCAGGAGCTAAACTGCTCACAACTCCCATAAGCCCAAATTCTCTGCTCACAACTGCATATAATTATGGGTAGATCTACATTTAGCACTGAGACATCCATGACTTATATCGCTTAACCCATTTCATGCCGAGGATATGCCATTTTGATTGGGGAAAATCATAAATATTTTCATTAAATGTGCTTAGAAGTATATGTCGCGACCACCATTTGAACCGTCTCACCGAGACGGTTCAAATGAGTGGTCGCAACATATACTTTCATTGAGAAATGACAAAAATAAAATAAAATGTTTTTAAAAATTCATACCGGTAAATGTGTACTGCGCATGTGATGGTTTGCCTGCCTATTTCTCCCTTTAAGAAACTGCCAACTGTGTTGGTTTAACCATGTTGTGGATTACTGCGGCCAGCTGTGGTCAAAACTGGGGCACTGGCCGACATGATACACCTTTATACCAAATATGATTGAAATTTTACACTTGGGGATCACAGTATTCAATTAGTTTAAACAATATTTATTTCAAATTTTGGTAAGTGATGATGTACTGTACATGTACATATATACATACAGTTGAGAACAGGATAAGGAAACAAGCTTTTACATTTATGTGAATTCTTCTCCTGTATATTAATTAATTTGACAGAAACATTTACATTCGGAAATCATTGTCAAGTAAATAGATTTTACATTTGGCAAGCTTTCAGCCAGTCAATTTGAACAGACAAGTTTACATTTGAAAGAATAGACTTAATCAACGTGATCGAACCCGTTGGCCCGGCCTTAAATGACCTTACCTGTTGTTAGGCTGTTAAACACCAATACACAAACAAAGAAATCAATTTGACTGAATAGAAATGGAAATTATTGCGTAGGCAACTAAAAGAAAATGAATTCTAGTATTTTATTATCTAAACGGGATCGAATTGTTAATTCGTGGGAAAGAATTGTGTAAAATTGTAAATGTTCTTGTTACCCATATATACGTTTTGTAGGCCAGTGCGTCACTAACTACTGTATTTAAATTAAACATGTTAGTATATATGTGTTCTGTGTTGGATATACATAATTATGTATATAAATGTTCAGTGTTGTCTAAATATAGCATTATACGTAAATGTGAAGCTTCGTCTAAGACGATTTGTATAGTTTGTTGTGAAAAGGCTTGTAGCGAAAGAAAATGGCAAATGGTTATTAAGGTACTTCATTATGATTTAAACATGGCTTAATGTTTACATGTAGTTTTACATCCATTGTCTCTAAAACATGTGACGTGTCATGAGAAAAGAGGCTTACTGCTAAATTGTAGAGCTAGATTAGGCTGCGCATCGTTGCAGTCTGATCTGGGTGCAGGGTTGTGAAATAATTTCCTGTCCTGTAAGTATTCTTTTCATGATGCGTTACGTTTGTCTCAAATTTTCATATATTTTTATGTCTGACCTAGTTATGTCCCCGTAACAGTCTATTTACATTTGATCCCATGTCACGCATCATACTGAGCACAAGTATCAAAATTTATATTTTCTTTATTACTCGATGAAAATATATGTTGTTACCACTCATTTGAACCGTCTCGACGAGACTGAGTGGTAACAAGAGATAGATTTGGTAAGAAATAAGAAAAACAATCATTTTTTCCTTTTCATGCCGGTCACTGATTCACGTGTGTCAATATTTGCCAATATTTGCCAATATTGTTTTTCTATTTTCTTTATTTCTCAATGAAAACATATGTTGTTACCACTCAACTGAGTCGTAACAACATATACTTTTGGTCAGAAAGAAGAAAAATAATATTTTTTTCTTTGAGAAAAATTGTGGTTCATCACTTTGGTTCGAGACTTGAAACCGACGTCCTGTCTCTCTATATGTATGACATTAATTGTACATGCTGCTGGGACGATAACAAGTTTTATATCAAAGAAACATTTGATGCCAGTAAGCATTAGCTGTAAAACACCATTAAATAAATAAAAACTTTTTTCATTTTATTACATTGTGGCCCAATTAACTATTGTCGAACTCAACTCCATATTATGACCTTGTACAACTATCTGCTAATGAGCCGTTACTGCGTGTCATGTTATATATTTATATAAGTATATAGAGTATGTTGTTCTGATCTGAACACTGCCGAGATATGGCCCGTCGCGGATGTCGTTGCATTTCGGGTGAGCTGCAGTGATTGGTCTACAAATACGAACTAACATACAACATTTGAATGTTAACCCTTTCAACCTTAAATAACTGGAAGGGATATGTTAATTTTCCCACTTCAGACTAGTCCATTTTTTTTAATGAGACCAGCTCATCTGGATCTACACCGTTTGCAAACACCGCTATAGAGATCTGTCGTTTTGAAAGTGCTAATGCTTTGCTTAGCACAGATGTTATTGTTTTGCCACCTACATGTAACAGGAATGTTGTGTTTGTAGTTTATAACTTGTGGCTTATGCGAACAGTGCAAACTCGGATCACCTGCGCATATAAGTGCATTAAACAGCAATATATGATGTTGTGCTTATGCAATAAATAGTGTAACATTTGTGTTGATTTAATATGGAATGTTTCAGTGGCATGGCATTGCCAAGTTTCGTACGAAAAATCAGTACACTCGTTTAAGTCTTTCAACACTACATATTGGAAAAAAAGTGTAGATCCAGATGAGACGGCTCGTGACGAGCCGTCTCATCAGGATCTGCACTTTTTGCAAGTAATTTTCATATTTTTGAGGACAAAAACACCCCATTTCATAAATGGATTGGTTGCAAAATTAACGTATCAAAATCCATTCCAGTCACTTGGGGTGAAAGGGTTAATACTGTATTAATTGTTGACTGATTTCATAAGAAACTTGGCATGAAAGCATCTCGTATCATTCAATGCAAATGTTACA
>CM055275.1:66658543-66803055 GCA_029237695.1 Conchocele bisecta
AGTGTACATTATTGCCAGACGCATACAACTGTTCACTGCCGCTTACTGCTAGCAGTGAGACAACAGTGAGATATATATCACTGCTACTTACTGCTCACTGCTAACTTACTACCGATTATATCCTATCTACAACAATTTAATAGCATATCCTAATGATGTGTGTTGGGAAATGAAATCGAGAATCTCAGGCGCTGAGCCGGCTCTTGTAGACGCTGATCTAATCACGAGACGGGACATTACACTCAAAGTGCATGTAGTTAAAATATGGAATGGTTATTTGAGACACCCCATGTAATTTTGTACATTCGGACATCTGCGATATTTCATGAAATATATTTACAGAAAAGTTTATTTTTCCCGTAAATGACGTCAGAAGTTGAAAATAAATCGGAGTACATGTACATGTGGAATTATATTGTTGTTTTGTCAACTTTTGACTTTATTTATGAAAAATATTGCAACTTTTGTAAACATATGTCATGAAATTACGCTGAAAGTACAAAATCACATGGCGTGTCTCATTTTAGTATATCATACTATTATATATCGTAACTGATTGATCCAGGACAGGCAGTTTAGGCTGTATTTTTTCATGTATGGGTAAGACGGCCGTTCATGAAATAGCGGCCCCACTGAGTCACTGCAACGAACTTGATACTGATTTAACCCCACCTATTGACTGTAATACATGGAAGACCTACAGAAATTAAGTCAACTGAATATGATGTGGTTTTTATCCAAGCATATTTGCTTGGATATAGTCCTTATACGGTTTTTGAGACCTCACATGATTTATGCAAATGAGTAATTGTCGACCAACGAACGTACTTCATGCTTCATGATTCTAGCTACGCCACGTGAGAGAGTTCCAAAGCGAGCGGTGCATTATGAATGTGTCACTCACATTTTTGGCCAGCTACATTTTTTTTCAGCTACAGTTATATTTTTAAAAACAGTTTGTGATTTTATAAAATATTAACTGTCGTGTTTCATAATAAATATTTTGTTAGGAAGGTTATATTTTTAGCGCTAACATTATATTGTGTAGTGTAATACATGTGTTGTTAATTTTTCTGTACGACATTTATATTACAAAATGTTTATCTGATTTAATATAATATAAACTGACATGTATTAATTTGAGTATATTATTTTTCACGCGCACTGATACAATTAACCTCGTGTCTCATGAAAAGTAGTTTCCGCCATTTTTATGCCGACAAATTACAGAATCGTTTACATAGTCATAGGTCAATGGCTCGATAAAATCCAACATTGGACAGCGAAATGATGATGATTTAAAACAGAAACATTGTTTTTTGACAGTTACATACCGCATGCTTTAAATAATCATCTTGAGCCATCGATATTATTAATCAGTGTCCATTTTACTTAAAACATCAACTAATCTATAATGACGTTATACAGAAAATGCAGTACGATACACTTCACAAAGGAAACATTGTCTTAGAGTTTGAATAATTTTAGGTTCCGCCGAACGAACGAGTACGCCGAAATATATATTTCCGTACAAATCCAAAAACCTATTTATTATATACCCGTTCAACAAAACATGCATCCTAATCATTAAATAATCCGATAGTGTGATGAAATGCGACTCCATTATTTTTGTTGAACAATCCGAGCGCCTGTGATGGCTTCAGTTTATGCAAATTGACAAGGTCATTTCGCGCACCTGAACCGATACAATAATCAGGGGTTGAAATTTCACTCGACCAGCTCGCCATGGCGAGTGCTTTTTGTGGCGGTCGAGTACTTTCTACAGGCACTCGCCCAGTTTGGCGAGTGAAAGATTTTTTTTTTTGGAAGAAATTGCCAATTAATTCCATCGATAACGGCCAACAAATGGTATTAATTCAGCGACCATTTGTTGTTTACAGTTTACGTCAATTTGTGGGAAGTAAGATTCAAGCAGTGTCTATGTACACGGTTACGGGTAGAATCTCTAGCGATTTTGAACACGGTCCATATCGGGCAAGTTTAATTCACGGATTATTTGTCGGCTTTACGCGGCCGGGCTAACAAATAATAGGACTGCGAGTATAGACTAGTGTATACGCGGCCACATATATCGTCTCGTATACAGTTGGGTTAACGCGCATTTCAGACGCCGAACATAACGGCTTGGGACGAAACGGTCGGCGCCGGGTCCGAAACCATTGAATTTAGTAATTAAGGCAGCACGCAGCGCATGCAAACATAGCCACTAAAATTAAACTAAATCTATGTCACTCAACGCTTATAGAAAATAAGAAGTGTGCAAGCCTCTGAGCAAATTCGCTGCTATTTGTTTGTTTATGTTCATTTAATATTTAATACTTAAAATATAAATAACAATAATAGTGAATATGTCTCATACGTTTTGGTAATGATCATATGTAAAATCATTTTTTTTTATAAATAAGATGCAACATTACAAAAACTGGAAATAGCAATTTATTTTTAAAAAAAACTGGGCGAGTAACTTTTTGACCTGGGCAAGTACTTTTTTTTAATTTTCTACCTACCTTGGTTCAACCTTGGTTGAAGGCCGTTTCTTGTAATCGAGGCTTGTACTGGCCTATTTTAGCGACGTCAAATTGGATAATTGTCTTTGAAACTGGGGGGAGAGCGCAACTAAATCATGGTTAAAATGTCTGTACAATATTTTCACGTGTTGAATTTGCTGGGTCTCTTCTTCCAGGCGGAGTTGAGTGAACTTTTGAAACTATTTAGTGTGTTCGAATTTACACAATCACTAGGGAGTGCATTCCAGTCTGTGACGACTCTTTGAGAGAATACTTTTTGTCGCAACTGCGAAGGATTTCAGGACGTTCAGTCCTTTGATTTACTTACGGAGTGGTACGGGATCACTTCGAATACTCCTGTTCGTTAATAAAGTCGCGTATCCTATATCCAGGGCGCGAGATGGTAGTGATGTCGCAACTGATATAGTCTCTAATGTACTTAACTTGGCTATGTCCTAAAACAAGAGCCATAATTGATTTCGCAGAGGAAATTAATTAGCCTAATACAAAGACACAGATTTATAAAATCGTCGTTGAACTTATTTGTTTTCACCAATAACACTGGAAAACGCATAAAATTAATATGTAAGTAGTAACTAATATGCGTATATATAAGGCACGGGTCAATCATAATCAACACCACCTGCAGGCCCGGCAATAGCAGATGACAGCATTGTCTTGACATTGCAGACGCTATTTCTAGATCGCCCGCTATGTCCGGTAGTGGGTTGAATAACCAGAGGGGACTATTTTAATTAGAGCCTAGAACGCCCTGGGGCCGGTTTCCTCTGTTTCAATTATTCCATAGACACTGACTAGACTATATAGTAGACTATGATCTAACCACGAGACGGGATATTACAAGCAAATGTGAATTGATACTGATTTCACTCCCACCTATGTATCCTATATACAGCAATTTAATAGCATATCCTAATTATGTGTGTTGGGGTGAAATCGAGAATCTCAGGCGCTGAGCCGGCTCTTGTAGACGCTGATCTAACCGCGAGACGGGACATTACAAGCAAAGTGCATGTAGTTAGAATATGGAATTGTTATTTGAGACACCCCATGTAATTTTGTACATTCGGACATCTGCGATATTTCATGAAATATATTTACAGAAAATTTGATATTTCACGTAAATGACGTCAGAAGGTGAAAATTATATTCCGCATGTAATCTGTTATTTTTTGTCAACTTTAAACTTTTTTATGACAGATATTGTAACTTTTGCGAATGTATTTCATGAAATTACGCTGATGGTGTGTCTCATTTAAGTATATCATACTTGTGTTTGTTGGTGTAAAATCGGGAATGTCAGGCGGTGGCCCGGCTGCTGTAGACGCTGATCTAACAACGAGACGGGTATATCATACCATATTGTTACTTATTGATCCAGAACTGAATATTCTCATACATGTGTAAGACGGCCGTGATTCGAAAAGGCGGTCCTACTGAGTCTCTGCACTTAGATATGAGCGACGCTGGCGGACAACCCCCATTAATGTTATTCTAATCAAACTAAGAGTACTACAATACAATTTGTATATCTACATGTAGTTAGATTAGGATACGGTTATTTAAGCACATCGTAACTTAATTGTCAGTAATTCGGTAAATATTGTAAATATTCAATTTCACCCGAAATTTAGTACTAGAGGTGCAACGATACGGTCAAACCCGTATTGCGATATGTTGCGATACAACAAACCCATATTGCAATACGTATATTGCGATATTGAGGGCTTAAACATATTCACTTTTCACACATACCCGGCCCGGCAAGTACAATTATAATCTACTCGCCCGGACAAAAAAGCTACTTGCCCAACATTTTAGGAAAATGTAAGTTCATGTACATGTATTAATACCTTTAATACATTAGCTTTTGTACCAACATTAATACTACACATTATGTTTGTAAAACATGGATGTGCCTCTCTGGAATACTGGACTCTAACTGGAGAAACTCTTACAAAACACCAGCTGTTTACTGACGACACAGCATGCCCCCATCTGCTCATGTAAACGTATATAAGGTATGCATATTGCGTTGCAGTTTATTCCACGGTATTGAGTATTAAAGCGGTGTCTCATCGATTAGGCACACTTTAAACTTTATAGGAATTAAAAAAGTATATAATTAATTGTGTAATTAATCCGCCAGTTTTGAAAGTTACGAGTGCCCACTGTACAGACATAATAATTTTAAATAAGTAAATTGCAATTTACTGATAGAGAGAGACGCGCGGTTGTATCAGGCTATTTTGATATGCAAATGCAGGGAATTTCTTAATTATCTATATCAATGAAATGTGTCACCTGAATAAATAATTTCAATGACATATTCTAACGTATGATCATTGCGCATCAAAAAATAAAGAGATAATGAATATTCTCAGTTAACCTTTTAAAGGGGCATATCAGGATGTTTTGAAAACAAATACTATAAAAACGTGCTTTCATGATGGCCTAGTGAAAAGTGGTTTAATTGAAGATGTATGATGATACTAGGACCGCTGGGTTGTTTCTATTTTCAACCATATCGCTAAATATCGGATTTCCTCTCTCGATGCGTTCACGCGAAAACTGTTTGAACATGCAGGTCGTAGGGTTCAAACAGTTCCCGAGTGCTACGGCAACTGTTACACACGGCAGGACATTGTATAGCCTTATAATCACTTCTCAACTAAAGCTTCACAAATTAGTACACTAATATCTGAAATACGAATTTTAAGGCTGCGCGCATATGCCTGCTGTGCTAGTAACGCTAACATGCAGTACACAGCGTATTATGACGTCATGACATGATGTATGAACTCCCGCCATATGTATAGGTTATTTGATTTGTATGGATATATGCACGAGTTCCGCAGCGTGCAATATCGTTGCGCGGCGGAAAGAGTGGCATATATCCACATACAAATCAAATAACCATTGTATTATATACGGACTTCATTCGCAATTTATATGCGCTTCAAACAATTTACAAATATAAATAAAATTAGTGGTGATTTAGAAGGAAATATTTTGCGAGGTGAAACGTAGTTCCGGCACTGACAAATATGAACTCGATATATGGAAAAATATTGACGTCTTGCGTTGCATTGTGTTTTCAATGGGAAACGAAAATAGGTATATAATATGGACACATATGCTACTCGCGACAAATCAAAATGCTCAGAATCGTGTGTATACTTGAGTTGGAATTATTTATTGATCAAAATGACATCTCAGCCGATGTCTCAGACAATGAATGTGTGGTTTTTCGCTTCAAATGGTATGCATCAAGCAATCGCATCATTTTATTTGATGACATTCCCAATATCATGCGCTTTGTTCAAATACATGCAAGCAGAAACTGTTATATGCATGAGAGATACTTTTGTTTGGCATTATTTGGCATTTTTACATCTACCAGTAAGGAAAACATGTGAACTTTCTTTTATTTGTTGTTGTGAAATGATACTACTATTCCACTTTTTGAAAGAAATTCCCCTTATAGACGCCAGTCTAATTAATTTAAATAAACCCAAGTTAGTAACCATCGATATACAGTGGAACCCCTCTAAACCGGACACAAAAAAAACACATTTGATGTTAATTTTGATGAGTTTCTTTGTCATTTATCTCAGGTGATAATGTATGTTCGTGATCGCATAGCACACATATATGGCTCAGAATTATGAAATGCCTGATTGACAGTGAAACGTCTCTAAGCCGGACACCCTGGGGATCTAGAGAGGTTCCACTGTAATATAGAAAGATAAATAGCGTTGCAAACTTGATTTACCAATCCCCTATTTGTTACATGCGACATATATGTACATTTTGGTTCAGAATACTATGAAATGTACAATTAATTAATCCCAGACTGCATACACAGACAGACGGACTAACGCTAATGACTCGTCCGTTATTAAATGAGTGACGTTAATATACGGGGTTTATGAGCGTACAAGTATGCATGTATGTATGTAGTGTCATTTGGTTTACCCTGTTCGAAATCAATGAGTGTACAAATGGATCTATAATATACGAGTACGTCGTTAGTATATGGTTGTATGAGTGTGCGTACGGATGGACGGATGTACGGACGGATGGATAGACGTAAGGACGGAGTCGAACATATTTATAAACGGATGTCGTACCCATATATACCCGTATACATATGGCCGCTAGATAATCCTAAAGTAAACAAAAATGACCACCCGAACAATACCCGGTACGACGGTCGAATCGCCATGTGACTTACTTAGTCTCTGACGCAAAGTCTCAGGCAACAGTCGTGGATCCGCGGAAATATGTGACTAGCAACGGTAGGGGCAAGCACTTGTCAAAATTGTGTGCGATTGGGCGTTGGAAACCGTATATTAACAACATGCTGCACTGTTGTGTGCAATGTAGACGTTGGTCAGCGTGCACGTCTATGCCGGTTAAGCGGCGTGCATTCTGTATTGGTTGATTATGAAATTTCATGTTTCTGTGCGAGGATTTTGTGCGAGTGCGAGGCGCCTGCTGCTTCGAGACGCTGCAGTTGGAAAGAGCAGGCGATTATTGATTGCTGAAAGTGGCTGGCTTACCTGGGAGGCGACGATTTGAGGAGCAAAGTGCAATATTGCACGTTAATTTGCTCGTTGTGTGTGTGGCAAAATGGCAAATGGTGGGAAACTGCTACTGCTTCCGAGTTAGCGGAAACGGACGGGTCGACGGTTAAGTGGAGTTAGATTGGGAGACCTCGATGAGTGGTGCGGGATGCGGACTGTGGTGACCTCTTAGAGTTCACAAAAAGTGCGGATTCCAAATGTTACATTGGTCATTTTGCAGGGAAACATGCATTCTGACAGCGGATACATGAAAAATATAAATTGTTAACAATATAAATATGCCGTACCATCCGTTGACTTTTCGGGTCCACATAACGCGGCTCTATTCAGCCGTCACCAAGTGCACATAAATCAACAGTTGCGTACAATAACTGTTGCTCTTTACTCCCGTACCGTCCGTATCCAGAGTTACGATTCCATTCTTCGGAATAGAATAGCGAATAGCGAATAACGAATAGCAAATCCGATCCAATTCGCACTGGAGCAGTGAATTGTGAACGATTTTCTATATTTCTGAAATGAATTTTAACATTATGAAAGTAACATCTGGCTCTGGACGGTACGGGAGTAGATTGCAAGAGTTACTGTTCGCAACTAGGTACTACATCAGCAGCTACGTCTGGTCACGTTACTATTCTAGTGTTGTTGTTTTTTCTCCAGACTAGTAAAATCGACCATATTAATTAATTAGATATCTAGTTACAGGAAGACCTACATTCGGCCACAGAGTCGCTGTTTTTGGTCTGCTGTTTTATACGTAACGAGGGAGACGATTCTCATTCCGTATCGGATTATTGTGGGACCCGTTGCCTTGCTGTAGATATATACAGGCCTACATGATTGTTATTGAGACGGGACCCGTCTGACAAAATGTACCTGACAACATCTGTGTCATAGACGCGGCTTCGCACCCTAGCCGTTTGATCAGCACCTACACCTTCTAGCCATTCGGCCACGGCCAGTGATCAACGGGACTGAATCAGATACATATGTATATAAGTATATAATATACATTATATGACTTAATTCACGCCGGGCAACGTGTTGCCACATTTACATGAGACCGCGTGACTGACTGCGGGTAACTTTACACTGGCCAGAAACTAAACCGGCGACAGAATCATGTTCCACATTTCACCACTGGGTCCAAGTTGTCGGCGCGAGAGCACACTTACGTTTATGACGTTTATCTGACATTGTGACGTCATACTTGACGTGACGATTAACGTCATCGCAATCTGAAAGATCGATGACGCGCATACTTGCACATTGATCATTTATACATAATAAACAGAGACGGTACTTTTATTGAGAAATAAACCACACTGACAATAAGAATATCTGATCACAATTATACTATCAAGGAGTAATACTGCAGAGACGGTTCAAATGGGTGGTCACAATGGCACTTTCATCGAGAAATACAGCTTGTCGCGATTATACTTGCATGGAGAAATAATGCACAGAGACGGTTCAAATGAGTGGTTACATTTGCACTTTCAATGAGAAATACAGCTTGTCGCGATTATACTTGCATGGAGAATTAATGCACAGAGACGGTTCAAATGAGTGGTTACATTTGCACTTTCAAGGAGAAATACAGCTTGTCGCGATTATACTTGCATGGAGAATTAATGCACAGAGACGGTTCAAATGAGTGGTTACATTTGCACTTTCAACGAGAAATACAGCTTGGCTCGATTATACTTGCGTGGAGAAATAATGCACACAGACGGTTCAAATGAGTGGTCACATTTGCACTTTCATCGAGAAATACAGCTTGTCGCGATTATACTTGCGTGGAGAAATAATGCACAGAGACGGTTCAAATGAGTGGTCACATTTGCATTTTCATCGAGAAATACAGCTTGTCGCGATTATACTTGCGTGGAGAAATAATTAACACAGACGGTTCAAATGAGTGGTCACATTTGCACTTTCATTGAGAAATACAAATTGTCGCGATTATACTTGCACGGAGAAATAAGGCACAGTGACGGTTCAAATGGGTGGTCACATTTGCACTTTCATCGAGAAATACAACTTGTCGCGATTATACATGCGTGGAGAAATAATGCACAGAGACGGTTCAAATGGGTGGTCGTATTGGCACTTTCATTGAGAAATACAAATTGTCGCGATTATACTTGCACGGAGAAATAAGGCACAGTGACGGTTCAAATGGGTGGTCACATTGGCACTTTCATTGAGAAATGCAACTTGTCGCGATTATACTTGCACGGAGAAATAATGTACAGAGACGGTACAAATGGGTGGTCTAATTTGCACTTTCATGAAGAAATAGCCATATCCCAGAGTCAATCCATGAGAAAAGGGACCTTATACTGTCAATGGTCCAGAAGAATAAACATGAAAATGTCCAGTATCTCGGCGTCAATCCGCAAGAAACGTGACCTTATACTGTCAATGCTCCAGAAAAATGTACATGAAAATGTCCAGTATATATCCCGGCGTCAATCCACAAGAAAGGGGGCCTTATACTGTCAATGGTCCACAACAATGTACAGGAAAATGCCCCATATCCCGGCATCAATCCGCAAGAAAAGGGACCTTATACTGTCAATGCTCCAGAACAATGTACAGGAAAATGTCCAGTATCCCTGCGTCAATCCGCAAGAAAGGGGGCCTTATACTGTCAATGGTCCAGAACAATGTACAGGAAAATGCCCCATATCCCAACATCAATCCGCAAGAAAAGGGACCTTATACTGTCAATGGTCCACAACAATGTATAGGAAAATTTCCAGTATCCCGGCGTCAATCCGAAAGAAAGGGGGCTTTATACTGTCAATGGTCCAGAACAATGTACAGGAAAATGCCCCATATCCCGGCATCAATCCGCAAGAAAAGGGACCTTATACTGTCAATGGTCCAGAAGAATAAACATGAAAATTCCCCATATACCGGCGTCAATCAGCAAGAAAAGGGGCCTTATACTGTCAATGCTCCAGAACAATGTACAGGAAAATGCCCGATATACCGGCGTCAATCCGCAAGAAAGGGGACCTTATGCTGTCCATGGTCCACAACAATGTAGAGGAAAATGCCCCATATACCAGCGTCAATCCGCAAGAAAGGGGACCTTATGCTGTCCATGGTCCACTACAATGTACAAGTAAATGCCCCATATACCGGCGTCAATCCGCAAGAAAGGGGGCCTTATACTGTCAATGCTCCAGAACAATGTACAGGAAAATGCCCCATATACCGGCGTCAATCCGCAAGAAAGGGGACCTTATGCTGTCCATGGTCCACAACAATGTACAGGAAAATGCCCCATATACCGGCGTCAATCCGCAAGAAAGCGGGCCTTATACTGTTAATGCTCCAGAACAATGTACAGGAAAATGCCCCATATACCGGCGTCAATCCGCAAGAAAAGGTACCTTATACTGTCAATGCTCCACAACAATGTGCAGGAAAATGCCCAATATACTGGCGTCAATCCGCATGAAAGTGGGCTTTATACTGTCAATGCTCCAGAACAATGTACAGGAAAATGCCACATATACCGGCGTCAATCCGCAAGAAAGGGGACCTTGTGCTGTCCATGGTCCACAACAATGTACAAGAAAATGCCCCATATACCGGCGTCAATCCGCAAGAAAGGGGGCCTTATACTGTCAATGCTCCACAACAATGTACAGGAAAATGCCCCATATACCGGCGTCAATCCGCAAGAAAGGGGGCCTTATACTGTCAATGCCCCATAACAATGTACAGGAAAATGCCACACATACCGGCATCAATCCGCAAGAAAGGGGCCCGTATACTGTCAATGGTCCAGAAGAATAAACATGAAAATGCCCCATATCCCGGCGTCAATCCGCAAGAAAGGGGGCCTTATACTGTCAATGGTCCAGAAGAATGAACATGAAAATGACCCATATCCCGGCGTCAATCCGCAAGAAAGGGGGCCTTATTATTTCAATGGTCCAGAACAATGTACAGGAAAATGTCCAGTATCCCGGCGTCCATCCGCAAGAAAGGGGGCCTTATACTGTCAATGGTCCACAACAATGTACAGGAAAATGCCCCATATCCTGGCGTCAATCCGCAAGAAAAGGGGCCTTATACTGTGACTGGTCCGATACAGTAAACAGGAAAATGTCCCATATCCCGGTGTCAATCCACAAGAAAAGGGGCCTTATACTGTGACTGGTCTAATAAAACAGGAAAATGCCCCATATCCCGGCATCAATTCACAAGAAAAGGGGCCTTATACTGTGACTGATCCAACACAATAAACAGGAAAATGCCCAATATCCCGGTGTCAATCCACAAGAAAAGGGGACTTATACTGTGACTGGTCAAACACAATAAACAGGAAAATGCCCCATATCCTGTCAATCCACAAGAAAAGGGGCCTTATTCTGTGACTGGTGCAGTACAATAAACAATAAAATGCCCCATATCCCGGCGTCAATCCACAAGAAAAGCGGCCTTATTCTGTGACTGGTGCAGTATAATAAACAGGAAAATTCCCTGTATCCCGGCGTCAATCCACAAGAAAAGCGGCCTTATACAACACAAAAACACCAGGAAACAATGGCCACAACTTACCCGGATTTAAGAAAAACACTAGGAAATAGCACAAAATCGCTAGGAAACAATGGCCACAACAAACACGGACTTGCAAAAACACTAGGAAATAGTACAAAATCGCTAGGAAACAATGGCCACAACAAACCCGGATTTGCAAAAACACTAGGAAATAGCACAAAAACGCTAGGAAACAATGGCCACAACAAACCCGGATTTGCAAAAACACTAGGAAATGACACAAAAACGCTAGGAAACAATGGCCACAACAAACCCGGATTTGCAAAAACGCTAGGAAATGACACAAAACACTAGGAAATAACACAAAACACAAGGAAACAAAGGCAACAATTTGCAAATCCGGGTTTGTTGTGGCCATTGTTTCCTAGTCTTTTGTGTTATTTCCTAGTGTTTTTCTTAAATCCGGGTTTGTTGTGGCCATTGTTTCCTAGTGTTTTTGTGGTATTTCCTAGTGTTTTTACAAATCCGGGTTGGTTGTGGCCATTGTTTCCTAGTGTTATTGTGTTATTTCCTAGTGTTTTTGTGTCATTTCCTAGTGTTTTTGCAAATCCGGGTTTGTTGTGGCCATTGCTTCCTAGTGTTTTTGTGTTATTTCCTAGTGTTTTTGCAAATCTGGGTTTATTGTGGCCATTGTTTCCTAGTGTTTTTGTGTTATTTCCTAGTGTTTTTTGTCAATCCCGGTTTGTTGTGGCCATTGTTTCCTAGTGTTTTGTAGTACTTCCTAGTGTTTTTGTGTTATTTCCTTTTTTTTAACCAAATCCGGGTTTGTTGTGGCCATTGTTTCCTACTGTTTTTGTTTTATTTCCTAATGTTTTTGTGTTATTTCCTAGTGTTTTTGCAAATCCAGGTTTGTTGTGGCCATTCTTTCCTAGTGTTATTGTGTCATTTCCTAGTGTTTTTTGCAAATCCGGTTTTGTTGCGGCCTTTGTTTCCTTGTGTTTTTTTTTGGTTGTTATTTTCCTAGTGTTTTTGTTGTCATTTCCTAGTGTTTTTGCAAATCCGGGTTTGTTGTGGCCTTTGTTTCCTTGTGTTTTTGTGTTATTTCCTAGTCTTTTTGTGTCATTTCCTAGTCTTTTTGCAAATCAGGGTTTGTTGTGGCCTTTGTTTCCTGGTGTTTTTGTTTTATTTCCTACTGTTTGTGTGTCATTTACTAGTGTTTTTGCAAATCCGGGTATGTTGTGGCCTTTGTTTCGTATTGTTTTTGTGTTATTTCCTAGTGTTTTTGTGTCATTTCCTAGTGTTTTTGCAAATCCGGGTTTGTTGTGGCCTTTGTTTCCTTGTGTTTTGTGTTATTTCCTAGTGTTTTTGAAAATCCGGGTTTGTTGTGGCCTTTGTTTCCTAGTGTTTTTGTGTTATTTCCTAGTGTTTTTGTGTCATTTACTAGTGTTTTTGCAAATCCGGGTTTTTTGTGGCCTTTGTTTCCTAGTGTTTTTGTGTTATTTCCTAGTGATTTTCTTAAATCCGTGTTAGTTGTCGCCATTGTTTCCTAGTCTTTTTTTGTTATTTCCTAGTGTTTTTCTTCAATCCGGGTTTGTTGTGACCATTGTTTCCTTGTGTTTTGTGTTATTTCCTAGTGTTTTTGCAAAGCCGAGTTTGTTGTAGCCATTGTTTACTATTGATTTTGTGTTATTTCCTAGTGTTTTTCTTAAATCCGGGTCTGTTGTGGCCATTGTTTCCTAGAGTTTTGTATTATTTCCTAATGTTTTTGTGTCATTTCCTAGTGCTTTTTGCAAATCCGCGTTTCTTGTGGCGTTTGTTTCCTAATGTTTTTGTGTTGTTTGCTATTGTTATTTCCTAGTGTTTTGCAAATCCGGTTTTGTTGTGGCCATTGTTTCCTAGTGCTTTTATGTCATTTCCTAGTGTGTTTGCAAATCCGGGTTTGTTGTGGCCATACGGCCTGGCCACAATCAGGGCTCATTAGATTATTTTTGGATGTTATAGTGTTCTATCTCTTTCCAAATATGACAAAGAGATGTATTTTAGCAATGGAAATACACTTTAGTATTCAATCTCGCAAACCCCAAAAAAATAAAATATGCAGCAGCTTCTATAAAAAAAATATTGCCAATTTTCGTGTGATTTTTAGCCCAATTTCAGCGTTATGACCTTTCACTTGAAAAAAGTTACTTTTCAGTTGTTTTTAATTAAACCATACTTAATAAGCTCATGTTGTTAGTATATACCACTTTGTAGCCGATTCAATTACCTATCAACTGTCATTTATATTATCATAATACCTAAACAAATAAGATTATAGCTGGAAGTTAGCTGTAGGCATGGTTCGTTATAGATTTGAGATAATTTACCCCCTTTACTAATAAATATATAATAACAAAGAGACAAAGGACATATAGTATGGTGCAAATGACTCAAGATCAGCTACTTAACCACATTGAAGACAATTTATGTAAAATAATATATCTTATTCCCGAAAAAAATTTTTACCGCTCTTTCAAACATCTAACTTTTTATTCAGTAAAAAACATGTAGAGTCTGTGACACCCAAATAACTTTTTATGCTTAATATATAGTTCAAATATATTTGTACCATGTTCGAGAACCCACACTCTAGTATGGAAATAACAATTATTATAAATGGCAATCCCTTGAAACAGTCACCATCCTCCTGAATATATGAAAATGTAGAGTCTGTGACGGTGTAGAGTCTGTGACGCAATTACTTGAATTATAAAAAAATCGTTAAAACTACTTGGCAAGACATTTTTTAACATAATATTGAATCTAGTGATTGTATACCATACTGCATACTCATAATACTGTCAAAATTCAATACAATAATGAAATTTCTCATATTGTATAGCTTTTTATGCACATGTCAGTTGTTCATGTGTAATATAAATTGACTTTGATACATGCATTTGACATACGCAAACACTTTTCAAATCTATTATAGTTGACAAACTAGCACACAATGAACTGAAGCTTAATTGCAGTCATATATACTAAGAATTAATTATTACTGGCAATATATTTCAATTCAATGCCTGGCATCACAGACTCTACCAAATATATCAACCATTACAAATATAAGCATATAACAAGTCTGACGAGTCATGGGAGCATAAAAGCTCCATTATAAGCATTTTGCTTCAGCCAACAATTATGACCAAGCAGAGACAAACTGTGCTGCATTTTGCAGCGGGACCATGAGCAGTGCTACTTTTTCCGGACAAGGGACAGCCTACATGTAGTAAATGATAGCGGTGTGGTCAAGACGTTTGAATTTCGTGTTTCGTTTCTTCATTAAAGTTAGTTCGTATAAACACTGATGATTTGTTTTATTTATATCCAAAGCATGTGTGCCTATGGTATTACTACTTTAAATATAACATGACAAAGTCAAGGGATCCATGATAACCACTGAACAATACTTCCTTGCTCATTGCCCCCCTTATGGTTTTTTACTCTATTTTTGGTAGAGTCTGTGACATTGGATTAAATGAGTTTAATTGTGAGCACGGCAACTTATTTGTCTATATTAATAAATGTGTTCATGTTTGAACCAGTAGGTATATGTGTTGGGACGCATTTCACTATCTTTTTATATACTCTGATCATGGATACATGTGATTTCAAGCGCTTTTATGAAACCATATTTTTTAAGTTATTTTGTGTATCCAGCAGTTTTGTAAATTGTAATGTTACTGTTTATCACTATCTATAGCTACACACACACTATTATACATCGCTAGCATGGAAAAAGCGCACAGTAGCTAGGATGTTTCTGTTATTTACAGCATAATTAATGTATTGTCCCGTTTGTAGAGTCTGTGACACTTTTTCATACACGTATTCGATACTCAATAACTACTAAGCTACGTGACTACACCTGCACAATACGATACATATATCAGAGTACTGTATTGCAGATTACCACGAAACTATCCATTTATTAATGTCTTTCTTAAGATAGGGGTTATTGATTTCAAAGAACAGAGAGAACAGTAATTATTTTTTTTTGAAAATGATGCAAATTTCAATTGTCGAGGAATAACTATTTTTGATGGAAATTTTGTAAAACATTTATTGAGATACAATCACATTAGCATATACTTAATTGTAAATAGCACATTTGCCACATAAATCATGTTTTTGCAAAAGCAATTATTAATTAAAAAATACATTTCACCAACTGTGTAGAGTCTGTGACGACCTTTACCAACCAACTTCCAGCCCGTATTGCGAAAAAACTGTGATAGCTATGTAACTGATATTTCGGGTAAATAAGCATGATATATAATATTTTAGCTTGGTAATGACTTTGGAGCTGGAAAAAGAAGTTGATTTTTGTCTAAAAGTGAAAGGTTCTACTGAGCACTGATTGTGGCCAAGCCGATTGTTTCCTAGTGTTTTTGTGTTATTTGCTAGTGTTTTTCTTAAATCCGGCTTTTTAGTGGCCATTGTTTCCTATTGTTTTTGTGTTATTTCCTAGTGTTTTTCTTAAATCCGGGTTTGTTGTGGTCATTGTTTTCTAGTGTTTTTGTGTTATTTCCTAGTGTTTTTCTTCAATCCGAGTTTGTTGCGGCCATTGTTTCCAAGTGCTTTATGTTATTTCCTAGTGTTTTTGTGTCATTTCCTAGTGTTTTTGCAAATCCGGTTTTGTTGTGGCCTTTGTTTCCTTGTGTTATTTCCTAGTGTTTTTGTGTCATTTCCTAGTGTTTTTGCAAATCCGGTTTTGTTGTGGCCTTTGTTTCCTTGTGTTTTTGTGTTATTTCCTAGTCTTTTTGTGTCATTTCCTAGTGTTTTTGCAAATCCGGGTTTGTTGTGGCCTTTGTTTCCTAATGTTTTTGTGTTATTTGCTATTGTTATTTCCTAGTGTTTTGCAAATCCGGTTTTGTTGTGGCCATTGTTTCCTAGTGCTTTTGTGTCATTTCCTAGTGTGTTTGCAAATCCGGGTTTGTTGTGGCCATTGTTTCCTAGTGTTTTTGTGTTATTTGCTAGTGTTTTTCTTAAATCCGGCTTTGTTGTGGCCATTGTTTCCTAGTGTGTTTGTGTTATTTCCTAGTGTTTTTCTTAAATCCGGGTTTGTTGCGGCCATTGTTTCCTAGTGTTTTTGTGTTATTTCCTTGTGTTTTTGTAAATACGGGTTTGTTGTAGCCATAGTGGTTTTGTGTTATTTCCTAGTGCTTTTCTTAAATCCGGGTTTGTTGCAGCCGTTTTTTCCTAGTGTTTTTGTGTTATTTCCTAGTGGTTTTTTTTAAATCCAGGTCTGTTGTGGCCATTGTTTCCTAGAGCTTTGTGTTATTTCCTAGTGTTTTTTTTAAATCCGGGTTTGTTGCGGCCATTGTTTCCTAGTGTTTTTGTGTTATTTCCTTGTGTTTTTGTAAATACAGGTTTGTTGTGGCCATTGTTTCCTAGTGGTTTTGTGTTATTTCCTAGTGCTTTTCTTAAATCCGGGTTTGTTGCGGCCATTGTTTCCTAGTGCTTTTGTGTTATTTCCTAGTGTTTTTCTTAAATCCGGGTCTGTTGTGGCCATTGTTTCCTAGAGTTTTGTATTGTTTCCTAGTGTTTTTGTGTCATTTCCTAGTGTTTTTGCAAATCCGGGTTTGTTGTGGCCATTGTTTCCTAGTGTTTTTGTGTTATTTCCTAGTGATTTTCTTAAATCCGTGTTAGTTGTCGCCATTGTTTCCTAGTCTTTTTGTGTTATTTCCTAGTGTTTTTCTTCAATCCGGGTTTGTTGTGACCATTGTTTCCTTGTGTTTTGTGTTATTTCCTAGTGATTTTCTTAAATCCGTGTTAGTTGTCGCCATTGTTTCCTAGTCTTTTTGTGTTATTTCCTAGTGTTTTTTCTTCAATCCGGGTTTTGTTGTGGCCATTGTTCCTAGTGTTTTTGTGTTATTTCCTAGTGATTTTCTTAAATCCGTGTTAGTTGTCGCCATTGTTTCCTAGTCTTTTTGTGTTATTTCCTAGTGTTTTTCTTCAATCCGGGTTTGTTTGTGACCATTGTTTTCCTTGTGTTTTGTGTTATTTCCTAGTGTTTTTGCAAAGCCGAGTTTGTTGTAGCCATTGTTTACTATTGATTTTGTGTTATTTCCTAGTGTTTTTCTTAAATCCGGGTCTGTTGTGGCCATTGTTTCCTAGAGTTTTGTATTATTT
Source organism: Conchocele bisecta (assembly GCA_029237695.1). NCBI lineage: Eukaryota > Metazoa > Mollusca > Bivalvia > Lucinida > Thyasiridae > Conchocele > Conchocele bisecta. The sequence continues at coordinate 66,676,383 of CM055275.1, forward strand.
CCTAATGTTTTTGTGTCATTTCCTAGTGTTTTTTGCAAATCCGGGTTTGTTGTGGCCATTGTTTCCTAGTGTCACTCTAACATGCATGTTGATTGGTTAAAACTGAGCATATGCTCAGAATTTACCGATAGGTTTGAGGGAATCTGATAATAAAATTTATAACAAGTCTTATAACCTCGGCCCCATATCTCATTTACACACCTATCTGCTCTCACCCGGCCCCACTCCACACACACACAGCCAATGTGCACACGTACGAATGGCATGTGCCGTCAGATCCGTAGACATCAATTTGGTACATGTAATTAGTCATCACCATGCCATCGAATCGTGTGGTGATGTGTATAATGCAGCGTTAATAATCTATATCGCACCACCCCCAATGCCACTCCTGTGACTGAGAATTGAGCATAACATTTTCCCTATGGCAACTCTAGTTTACGGAACAGAACGAGATTGTTTTTCGCTAGAATACGGTTGCTGATACTCTTCCTACATACGCGTCATCTAAGTCATATCGGATTTCGGTAAGGATGAACCCATATCGTTCATTTACCATTCACATAATCACAACGTCCACCCACCTACCCCTAGTCTAGCTAAGCCACTCCTGCGGCACGAGGAAACATATAAATAAGAACACGTTTTATTTTCCAGTAAAAGCCTTTTATTCCTTTGTTATACTGTCCAGCAAAAAGCTTGGAAGCGAAAATAAAGCACAAAATTATCTATTGCAAAATACTCTTAATACAGCTACCACAATATAGCCAACACTGCAGGATATGATCCGCGGGACACGTGACATTAGAGCAGCACCGTACCACTGAGGAAATAGAGTGACTTATACGAGTGATGTTTACTAACCCTTTCAACACAATATAGCCAACACTGCAGGATATGATCCGCGGGACACGTGACATTAGAGCAGCACCTACCACTGAGGAAATAGAGTGACTTATACGAGTGATGTTTACTAACCCTTTCAACACAATATAGCCAACACTGCAGGATATGATCCGCGGGACACGCGACATTAGAGCAGCACCGTACCACTGAGGAAATAGAGCGACTTATACGAGTGATGTTTACTAACCCTTTCAACACAATAGACCTGCATTGGCAAATAGTGTAGATCCAGATGAGCCGGCTCATAAAGAGACGTCTCATCGGGATCTGCAGTATTTTACAGTATTGTTCAATTCCAAAAAAATCCAGTGCCTGTGCATTGTATCATTGATGAAATAAAGTGTCTTCAATCTCATGCAATACAATGAATGTAACATTTGCATTGAATGATACGAGATGTTTTCATGCCAAGTTTCTTATGAAATCAGTCAACAATTAATACATGTATGTATTAACCCTTTCACCCCAAGTGACTGGAATGGATTTTGATACGTTAATTTTGCAACCAATCCATTTATGAAATGGGGTGTTTTTGTCCTCAAAAATATGAAAATTACTTGCAAAAAGTGCAGATCCTGATGAGACGGCTCGTCACGAGCCGTCTCATCTGGATCTACACTTTTTTCCAATATGTAGTGTTGAAAGGGTTAAACGAGTGTACTGATTTTTCATACGAAACTTGGCAATGCCATGTTTCTACTGAAACATTCCATATTAAATCAACACAAATGTTACACTATTTATTGCATAAGCACATCATATATTGCTGTAATGCACTTATGCGCAGGTGACCCGAGTGTGCACTGGTCGCATAAGCCACAAGTTATAAACTACAAACACAAAATTCCTGTTACATGTAGGTGGCAAAACAATAACATCTGTGCTAAGCAAACCATTAGCTCTTTCAAAACGACAGATCTCTATAGCGGTGTTTGCAAACGGTGTAGATCCAGATGAGCTGGTCTCATCAAAATGGACTAGTCTGAAGTGGGAAAATTAACATATCCCTTCCAGTTATTTAAGGTTGAAAGGGTTCACATTCAAATGTTGCATGCTAGTTCGTATTTGTAGACCAATCACTGGAGCTCACCCGACCCGAAATGCAACGACATCCGCGGCTGGCCATATCTCGGCAGTGTTCAGATCAGGACAACATACTCTATATACTTATATATATATACATGACACGCAGTAACGGCTCGTTAGCAGATAGTTGTACAAGGTCATAATATGGAGTTGAGTTCGACAATAGTAGGACTCGCCAAGTTAATTGGGCCACAATGTAATAAAATGAAAAAAGTTTTTATTTATTTAATGGTGTTTTACAGCTAATGCTTACTGGCGTCAAATGTTTCTTTGATATAAAATGTTTTATCGTCCCAGCAGCATGTACAATTAATTTCATACATATAGAGAGACAGGACGTCGGTTTCAAGTCTCGAACCAAAGTGATGAAACACAATTTTTCTCAAAGAAATTTTTTTATTTTTCTTCTTTGTGACCAAAAGTATATGTTGTTACCACTCAGTTGAACCGTCTCATCGAGACGGTTCACATGAATGGTAACAACATATGTTTTCATTGAGAAATAAAGAAAATAGAAAAACAATATTGGCAAATTTTGACACACGTGAATCAGTAACCGGCATGAAAAGGAAAAAAATTATTGTTTTTCTTATTTCTTACCAAATCTATCTGTTGTTACCACTCAGTCTCGTCGAGACGGTTCAAATGAGTGGTAACAACATATATTTTTTTTTTTCATCGAGTAATAAAGAAAATACAAATTTTGATACTTGTGCCTCAGTATGATGCGTGAAATGGGATCAAATGTAAATACATGTAGACTGTTACGGGGACATAACTAGGTCAGACATAAAAATATATGAATATTTGAGACAAACGTAACGCATCATGAAAAGAATACTTACAGGAAATTATTTCACAACCCTGCAGACGATTTGTATAGTTTGTTGTGAAACGGCTTGTAGCTTGTTTCGCTACAAGCCGTTTCACAACAAACTATACAAATCGTCTTAGACGAAGCTTCACATTTATGTATAATGCTATATTTAGACAACACTGAACATTTATATACATAATTATGTATATCCAACACAGAACACATATATACTAACATGTTTAATTTAAATACAGTAGTTAATGACGCACTGGCCTACAAAACACATCTATGGGTAACAAGAACATTTACAATTTTACACAATTCATTCCCACGAATTAACAATTCGTTCCCGTGGGAACGAATTGTTATTTCGTGGGAACGAATTGTTAAATCATGTTTCGATAATAAAATACTAGAAATGTTTTTCTTTTAGTTGCCTACGCAATAATTTCCATTTCCATTCAGTCAAATTGATTTCTTTGTTTGTGTATTGGTGTTTAACAGCCTAACAACAGGTAAGGTCATTTAAGGCCGGGCCAACGGGTTCGATCACGTTGATTTAAGTCTATTCTTTCAAATGTAAACTTGTCTGTTCAAATTGACTGGCTGAAAGCTTGCCAAATGTAAAATCTATTTACTTGACAATGATTTCCGAATGTAAATGTTTCTGTCAAATTAATTAATATACAGGAGAAGAATTCACATAAATGTAAAAGCTTGTTTCCTTATCCTGTTCTCAACTGTATGTATATACAAATGTACACGTATATATCTCACTTGCCACAATTTGAAATAAATATTGTTTAAACTAATTGAATACTATGATCCCCAAGTGTAAAATTTCAATCATATTTGGTATAAAGGTGTATCATGTCGGCCAGTGCCCCAGTTTTGACCACAGCTGGCTGCAGTAATCCACAACATGGTTAAAGCAACAAAATTGGCAATCTCTTAAAGGGAGAAATAGGTAGTCAAACCATCACATGCGCAGTACACATTTACCGGTATGAATTTCTTAAAAATATTTTATTTTATTTTTGTCATTTCTCAATGAAAGTATATGTTGCGACCACTCATTTGAACCATCTCGATGAGACGGTTCAAATGGTGGTCGCGACATATACTTCTAAGCACATTTAATGAAAATATTTATGATTTTCCCCAATCAAAATGGCATATCCTCGGCATGAAATGGGTTAAGCGATATAAGTCATGGATGTCTCGGTGCTAAATGTAGATCTACCCATAATTATATGCAGTTGTGAGCAGAGAATTTGGGCTTATGGGAGTTGTGAGCAGTTTAGCTCCTGATCAAATATCACACTCCAGTAGACGAATAATGATCTACATGTATATTGCTTATTTAGAAGCATGGCAGGTGTTTCATTGATGGACCTGCGAACAGTTCAGATCCTGATCACACTGTGCATATGCACCTACACTGGTCGCAAAATGCATAAGCCCCATTTCTTCAGTCACAGCAACCAATATTGATCCAAAACAAACTACAGAGATTGTTTTAATCATGTTAAACCATATAATCCATGCATGTCCCATTGCTAAAGATAAGTCCCATCAACATTGCATGTATTACAAAATATTTACACTGTCCTTAAGTGCTGAATTAAAATTTGTCGTCTGTTGTTTATGTTTTATTTTCCATTTTTTCTTACGAAAAACAGACAGCATTTTAGATTCTAAAATGCTGCCAAACCATGTTTTTATTTAGTGAAAATACAAAATAAGAAACAACAGCAGACGACGATTTTCGGTTCCCGCCTTCTAAGGGTTAAATTCATAATGGAAACGCCCATTCAACCTATTGCGTTTATATCCCAGTACATTACATTAGCCCCACGTGACGTCGCGTGAAATTGTTGATACGTTAAAGTTTGTTTGACGGCATTAGATTACACGACGTTCATTGTCGTTGTCAATAACGTCACGCTATTGACCGGCAACGTTGCTGTTCCATGAATTGCGACAAAACGACGTAAAACAATAAGATTCATAATTGTTACGCCGTATATGCTTATTTACGTTTAAAATGCACGCCTGTTTAAACAGACCAACTGTTTTTCATACTACAGTACAACCATACTTATTCCTTAAATATGACAATTTAACAGTCTCCTCCAATTGCATCTGGAAGCACCTACCACAGTGATGCAAATACTAACGCAATACCGGCAATACCACAATATAGGTGTACACATGTCACAGTGAATGTTGCCATTTCCATTCACAATGTATGTAATTAGCGCACATTTTTTAATTGAAACTAAATTATGGACCAGACATATTCATTTCAGTCAATACAAAAACAAGAAATTACATTTTTGCCTTAAGAATACGCCTTACAAACAAGGTGAACATAAGTCCTCAGTGACCTTGACCTTCGGCAGTCGGATGTGGGTCGTATGCAAAACAACGTAAAACAATAAGATTCATAATTGTTACGCCGTATATGGTTATTTACATTTAAAATGCACGCCTGTTTAAACAGACCAACTGTTTTTCATACTACAGTACAACCATACTTATTCCTTAAATATGACAATTTAACAGTCTCCTCCAATTGCATCTGGAAGCACCTACCACAGTGATGCAAATACTAACGCAATACCGGCAATACCACAATATAGGTGTACACATGTCACAGTGAATGTTGCCATTTCCATTCACAATGTATGTAATTAGCGCACATTTTTTAATTGAAACTAAATTATGGACCAGACATATTCATTTCAGTCAATACAAAAACAAGAAATTACATTTTTGCCTTAAGAATACGCCTTACAAACAAGGTGAACATAAGTCCTCAGTGACCTTGACCTTCGGCAGTCGGATGTGGGTCGTATGCAAAACAAAGCACCATCCCAACACACATTGTGGCCAAATATTATAAAAATCGGTGAAGAGTTATTGAAACATGAAAGGTTTTACTAACGTACGTACGTATGCACACAGACTAACGCTATATCCCCTCTTGCCTCGGCGAGGGGATAATAAAGTTTAAAACTCTTTCCATTATCCAGTCTATCGTATGCACTCTGCCTATTCAGCCCTTTAAACAATGCATTACATGGACCAGAGAATAAGACAAACAAGCGATGCGTGGCTGTTGTAACGAGGTTCCACTGTAATGAGGGATCATAGCTAGTTATCTCCCTTTGCAAATCTATTTATAGAGATCCGGTCCTGTGCTGTATTTCAGCGTTTATTTCTTACAGAAAGGCACAAAAAAAAATTTGCGAACAGAGTAGACCCAGATCAGACTGCACATTTGATCTGAGTCTACACTGTTCGCAATAACATTAGTAAGTGTGAAATTGTGAATCTGGCAAATTGCTTTTTGTTTAACAAATCGTGCTACATTAGCCGTTTTTATCAGCAATAAGGTCCTTTTCTATACAATTTGGACCGGATTGCTATACATACATTCAATGGGAGATAACTAAGTACGATCCCTCATTGAAATGTAACATGCTGACATACAGACTGCCTGATGCATGTACATGTACATGTACATGTACATGCTTGTTGTAAACCCAATAAGCTATATTATATCATACTGCATCACATAATAACCCAAATTTTCTGGTTGTCACGCAGGCTACATTGCCCTGCATGACAGCCAGAACATTTGAGTTACACATACAGAAACTCAGATCGAGAGATGACGCCAGATTTTCTCTTATAGACTGGATCCAACAATGATATGGCACAAAGTATAAATGTATTTGGGAGCGGCCCAGGAATTATTTCCCTAGTCGCATCTCTGTTGCATGTTGATATTCTGATAAATGATGTTTGTTTATTGGTGTTTAAAGGCCTATTAACAGCTAAGGTAATTTAAGACCAGGCCAACGGGTTCAATCCCGAATTTATCATTAAATGCTGAATTGGGGGGAAAATCTCAAAATCAGAACGGAATAGTTACGTCAAAAAATCTATAACCGTCTCATTAGGATCTGCACTCTTTCAGTTTTGTCATCTTTTAACATCATTCAGAATACATCGTTGCGGGTATTAACTTATTTTTGTTATTTCTCAATGAAAGTATATGTTGTGACCACTCATTTGAACCGTCTCAACATATAATTCTGACCACATATAAAGAAAATATTTAGGATTTTCCACAAACAAAATGGCGTATCCTGAACATGAAATGGGATAAAGCAAATATGGTCGATTTCCGAAATCAGGTCAGGGAAAGGGGAGATAATTTGAAAGCAAAAAGGGAGATAATTCCAGAGCCGATTTGATATGCATGTAAAAGTAAAAAATGACAATCATGACATCATGACAATACCAAAAAGTAAAACAAATGGTGATAACACAAATCAGTGGAAGCTAAGTAACTATGGCAACGTGAAGCTCTCCGGGAGCAACCAATAACACTAAATGGACTGCGACTCTGGTACATGTATTACCTCCCTTTGCGAATCGCCGTTTTTCTCCGATACTGATTTGGAAAACGAAAAATGAAATATTTTCCGTAAACGACATCGAAAATGGACACAAAATTCAGAGATCGTGCAGAATTCAATAATTATTCATGATCTCTGAATTTTGTGTCCATTTGCATTGAATTCCGCACAAGCTGTGTAAGTTTTTGTCAATTTCCGACATAATTTTCTAAATATATGTCGGCGATATACGGTGATACAATGAGGGAGTTAACACCAGTGCCTGCCCTTATCAGTGAATATACGGGTATCAAACACAAAATAGCAGTCGGAGTAATAACTAAATAATTACATTGTGTGACAGGTCAAGGGTCAAGTGACAGACAATAGGCAATATCTACCAAATATTACAGTATGTGATGTGTTGTAACTAGAGTGGTTGATTGCCTCAATGTCACATTTAGTAAATATCTGCCATTCAACAGGGTATATTATCAAATGATTACACCAGCAGGTGACAACAGTGGTTGATTTCTTAGAATTCCATCGTAATATTTGGTAAATATCACACACGCACAACAAGAATTATTATCAAATGATTACACCAGTAGCCCTGGACACCCAAAACACATCATTCTGTGTTCTTAACCCTTAGACCGCTATCTTATTTTTGTTGTTGTCTGCTGTTTATTTTCTATTTTCCATTGTTATCATTAAAAACATGCTTTAACAGGAGGTCTGATTTAACGAAGTTCCACTGTAATATAACAAAGTAGCACCATGAAGTAAAGAACAGAAAACGGAATGCTGTATAAGATTGGTGACTGCCGATGTGTCAGTCAGATAACGAGCGAGGTCACATGACAAATGACGAGGCGGATGAGAAAAGGGACCTTACAACATGTGCGCCAATTGTAGACCGAGTTCATTTGGATTAGAATAAGAAAGTGAGCAGAGGCTCACACATACCCCCGGCTGCCACCTGGACTGACAAATAAAAAATTTGGTAAAAACTTTTAACGTAAATTTCAAAGTAGTTTGGCCTTGACATTGGGCATGGGGGCCGTACGGGTGAGGCGGGGAATGAAAATATGGATGATGATAAACATGTATGTGAAGTTTCCAGTTTGTGGACTAAGTGGTAGGGAAAGAATGGAGCACTGAAAACATTAATGCAAATAAGGGGGGAGGGGGGTACCGGTTACAAGACAACTTCAGTGAGTGAATGGCAAATAGATATGTCTAGAGCTAGGTTGTAAGGTACCTTGTCTCAAAAACAGAAAACGAAAAACTGCAGAAATTGGTAAACCAGTTTACAAATTGGTATTTTTTGGCTAATACGTTTCCAGGAAACGCAGATTTGGACCATGTTGGTACAACGTTCATTTATGACATCCGGGTTGAACAAAAACTCTGATGGTAGTACATGTACAACCCATTCATGATCTACCATGTTTGTAAACATTGGCTGTAAAGCATATGGAGTTGAAACAGTTAACCCATACACCGCCATCATAATTCTTTGTCATCTGCTGTTTATTTTCTATTTTCCATTTTTTATCATCAAAAACATGCTTTGACAGCACTTTAGAATAATTTACAATATGGTTTGACAGCACTTCAGAATCATTTCCATTGGAAACATGGTTTGACAGCACTTCAGGGAAACATGGTTTGACAGCACTTCAGAACCATTTCCATTGGAAATGGTTCTGAAGTGCTGTCAAACCATGTTTTTATTGAGAAATAAGGCAAGATATAAAAGCAACAGCGGACGGAATTGTTGTGAGTAGCGGTCTAAGGGTTAACGGTTTTTGTACTCAACAAAAAGACGAGATCATAACATAGAATACACAGAGAAAACTCAGATCTATAGAAGCACCAGTATAGTATAAACCTGTAGATACAGTCATGTAAATAAAGTAGCACACAAATGTTGATAAATCTGATATCGCAGGGCTCCAGATAAGCTGCGTATTTGCTTAAATACCCAATTAAAATTGCCAAAAACCCAATTCAAATCAGAAGTTGCGAGTATCAAAAAGCAATAAAAAAACTGTGGTACCTTTATCATGTTGCAAAAAACAATAAAAAGACCACAACTATAGGCTTATTAGCATATTTTTTTATTTTCCATGAAAACAAATCTTGGTATTTCATTTGAATTCTAATGAAATGCCAAGACATGTTTTCATTTCGAAGCAAACTACATGTATTCAATAATTGCTGTCTGTTGATGTGTAAACAGTAGTGTGATTTGATTTTACCCAATTACAAGTTTGAAATACCCAATTGCTTCAGAAGTGAAGCCTGTATTGGGTGAGAAAATGGGGCTTATGGCATTTGTGACAATCCAATACATAGTTCCAGGGACCATAAATACGTATCCTTCGTCCCAGATAGTTCCTACATGAGCTAATGTGACATGGGGTAGTCTCCCTTGTCCTCCATCTTTGTGGGCAAAACTAAATTTAACAAGAAATGTTTGATATTGATTAAACCTAAATACTCCTGATATGAATTCAGGCGCGGATACAGAGGGGGGGTCCAGGGGGTCCGGACCACCCCCTGCTCCCGGCAAAAAAAAATATGAAGAAAATCTACAATACTCGAATAGTTGGATGACTTTTTTCGTGGCCTAGGTGTCAGGAAATCGCATCTGCGGCGATCTGGCATTTAAAAATTTCCTGGGGGAGGACCCCCTACTTTATGATTTCGCGCGCGCGGAGGTCGGCTACGCAGAATTTTAATTACAGACCCCTCCTGCAATTATTTCTGTATCCACGCCTGAAATTTTAGTGCTTATACAAATGTATTTTGTTCAAACAAATCTTACATGGAAAAGACAACTGCTAAACAAAATATAACACATTGACATTTGCTATTTTTGAACTATTTATAGCCAATACATTTCCCAGCATGCAAAGAATTCAACATCCTATCGTTGTACACTGACAAATGTGACTTTTGAGATTCGAATCAGCTAGCATGTATCAGCAGTCTGATAAGGATCGATATGTTGCTGCCTACAAACTTTGGAAATTAAACTCACTAAATCTAGAAAATATTTAAATGTAAGTAATTTTTCATCAATAACAAAATTTGTTAATTTTATGAAATTCCACCAAATATTTATTTTATTGTGAAAAAAAACCCCAACATTTTTCGGATGGGAATTTAACATAGGAGCTAAAAATATTTTTTTGGAATTTGTGGATCGACATCAAAACTATCTAGGCAGGTTTCGGAGTCAATTTTCATTTTTTCGTTTTTTTTTACCCTCTCCTTCACTGCCCAAACCTTTTTGCCCCATGTTAAATTTCCAAAAGAAAATCATCTTTTTTTCGAAATAAAATCAATATTTGATGGAATTTCATGAAGTAAACAAAATTGAGGGTGACTTTTTTTTTGTTTTGTTACATTTTCAAATTTATTAGATTTAATGTGTTTAACAGCCAAAAGTTTGTCGGCAGCAAAACATGGAACAGATAATAGTAGTTCATTACAATGTTTCAGCGACAAATTGGCAGATCTGGGTCTACACTCGTTGCCCATTCCATGAGCCCCATTTTGTCAAAACAGCAACACATAATCAACAGTAATTAGCGAGAATGATTTGTGGTTTAACATTTGTCTAACAAAATATTAATGAAATGAAAACAAAGGTACCGTAATGTATATTTACTGTAAATGCAAAGTTGGAATATGTAAAATACATGTGCCATGAATAATTAACCATTGATAAAAGCACAGATGAAAAACATGGACCTCTGACCAAAAACAACCGTCCATTAACAACATGGTTTTCACCACGCTACAAAATTAAAATGGCCAATTAAGATGATGTTTAAGTGTGAAAAACTATTTTAATTTGTTTCACGTCGCAAAATTGATACATCTGCTGCAAATTCCGTGAGTCAAAAGTATGCTTTTTTCAACAATTCAAGGGTTAAAATGTCTGAATTAATTTTTATTACCCCACCCACCAACTTTTACGTATAAACACAAACTATATAATTGTGGAAATTGACGTCACATAGGACTGCCAATACAGTTTCAAACCATTTTGGTTATAATGAGTTAAGTTACAGTGTGTCACCAGCTACATGTAGTCACATGTGTCCACAGCTACATGTACATGTACTAGTATGGTTATAATGAGTTAACAGTGTGTCCACAGCTACATGTACATGTACTAGTATGGTATAATGAGTTAACAGTGTGGTCCACAGCTACATGTACATGTACTAAGTATGGTTTATAATGAGTTAACAGTGTGTCCACAGCTACATGTACATGTACTAGTATGTTATAATGAGTTAACAGTGTGTCCACAGCTACATGTACAGTACTAGTAATGGTTATAATAGTTAACAGTTGTGTCCACAGCTACATGTACATGTACTAGTATGGTTATAATGAGTAACAGTGTGTCCACAGCTACATGTACATGTACTAGTATGTTATAAAATGGTTAACAGGGTGTCCAACAGCTACATGTACATGTTAACTAGTATGGTTTATAATGGATTAACCAGTCTGTCCCAGCTACATGTACATGTACTAGTATGGTTATAATGAGTTAACATGTGTCCACAGCTACATGTACATGTAGTATGTTTATAATGAGTTTAACAGTCTGTCCACAGCTACAGGTACATGTACTCAGTAATTGTTATAATGAGATAACAGTGTCCCCACAGCTACATGTACATGTACTAGAATGGTTATAAGATGGAGTTAACAGTCTGTCACAGCTACATGTACATGTACTATATGGTTTATAAGATTAACAGTGTGTCCACAGCTACATGTACATGTACTAGTATGGTTATAATGAGTTTAACAGTGTGTCCACAGCTACATGTACATGTACTAGTGGGTTTTAAAATAAAATGAGCTTAACAGTGTGTCCACAGCTACATGTACATGTACTAAGTATGGTTATAATGAGTTAACCGTCCTGAGTCTACATTGCTACATGTCTACTAGTATGGTTATAATGAGCTTAACAGTGGTGTCCACAGCTACAGTACATGTACTAGTATGGTTATAATGAGCTTAACAGTGTGTCCACAGCTACATGTACATGTACTAGTATGGTTATAATGAGTCTAACCATGTGTCCACAGCTACATGGTACAGGTACTAGTATGGGTTATAATGAGTTAAACAGTGTGTCCACAGCTACATGTACATGTACTAGTAATGGTTATAATGAGCTAAACAGTGTGTCCACAGCTACATGTACATGTACTAGTATGGTTATAATGAGCTAACAGTGTGTCCACAGCTACCATGTTACATGTACTAGTATTGGGTTATAATGAGCCAACAGTGTGTCCACAAAGCTACATGTACATAGTAGTATGGTTATAATGAGTTAACAGTGTGTCCACAGCTACATGTACATGTACTAAGTAATGGTTATAAATGACTAACAGTGTGTCCACAGCTACATTACTGGTACTCAGTATGGTTATTAATGAGTTAACAGTGTGTCCACAGCTACATGGTACATGTACTAGTATGGTTATAATTGAGTTAACAGTGTGTCCACAGCTACATGTACAGGTACTAGTATGGTTATAAAGAGTTAACAGTGTGTTCCTCAGCTACATGTACATTGTACTGAGTAATGGTTATAATGGAGTTAACGAGTGTGTTCCACAGCTACATTAAACAGGTACTAGTATACGGTTACTAATAGTTGGAACAGTTGTGTCCACAGCTACATGTAAACATGTTACTAGTATGTTATAAATGAAGTTAACATGTGTCCACAGGCTACATGTGAACAGGTAGCTAGGTAAGTGTAATAAAGAGTTAACAGTGAGTCCACAGCTGACATGGTACATGTACTAAGTATGGTTATAATGATTAACAGTGTGTCCACAGCTACATTTGTAACATGTCTATTATGGTTATAATGAGTTAACAGTGTTCCACAGCTACATGGTTACATGTAACTAGGTATGGTTCAATAATGAGTTAACAGTGTGTCCCACAGCTACATGTACATGGTATCTAGTATGGTTCATAATGAAGTTAAACAGTGTGTCCGCACAGCTATCATTTGTAACATGTACTAGTTGGGTGGATTTAATGAGTTAACAGTTGTGTCCACAGCTTCATGTCCATGTACTTATATGGTATAATGAAGCTACAGTGTGTCCACAGTACCATGTACTGTAAATAGTATGGTTATAATGAGTTAACAGTGTGTCCACAGCTAAACATGTACATGTACTAGTATGGTTATAATGAGTTAACGTGTGTCCACTGCTAATGTAAGTACAGTATGGTTATAATGAGTTAACAGTGTGTCACGCTACTGAACAATGTACTATGTATGGTTATAATGAGGTTTAACAGTGTGTCCACCGTAAGGGTACATGGTGGTACTGTATGGTTATAAGGTGGTTAACAGTGTGTCCCACAGTTTCATGTTACATGTACTAGTTATGGTTATAATTGAGTTAACAGTGTGTCCAAAGCTATATGTAAATGTTACTTGTATGGTTATAATGAGTTAACAGTGTGGTCACAGCTTAATGTACATGTACTTGTATGGTTATAATGAGTTAAACAGGTGTTGTCCACAGCTACATGTACATGTATTGTATGGTTCTATGAAGTTAAACAGTGTGGTCCAACAGTACATGTTACATGTACTTGTATGGTCTTAATGAGTTAACGTGTGTCCACAGCTACATGTACAGGTACTAGGATGGTCATTAATGAGTTAATCCGGTTGTGTCCACGCTACATGTCCATGTACTAGTATGGGTAATAATGAGTTACAGTGTGTCCACAGCTACAGTGTACATGTACTAGTATGTCATAATGGAGTTAACAGTGTGTCCACTGCTACTTGTACATGTACTAGTATGGTCATAATGAGTTAACAGTGTGTGCCTACTGTCATGTACTATATGTCTATGAGTTACAGTGTGTCCACAGCTACTGTACATGTACAGTATGTCATAATGAGTTAACAGTGTGTCCACAGCTACATGTACAGTACTTAGATGGTATAATGATTAACAGTGTGTCCAACATAGTACAGTTACTAGTATGGTTATGAGTTAAAACATGTGTCCACAGCTACATGTATGTACTATATGGTATAATGAGTTTAACAGTGTGTCCACAGCTATACATGTATAGTTGGTCATAAGATTAACAGTGTGTCCACTGGTACATGTAACATGTACTAGTATTTGGTTATATAGTTAACAGGTGTCCACAGCTATGTACATACTAGTGTGGTTATAATGAGTTAACAGCGTGTCCACAGCACATACAGGTACAGTATGGTTATAAATTAACAGTGTGTCCACAGTATGTACATGTACTAGTAGGTTAAAAAAAGAGTTAACAGTGTGTCCACAGCTACATGTACGGACAGTATGGGTTTATAATGTTTTAACAGTGTCCACTACATCTGTACTAGTATGGTCTAATGAGTGTGTACAGCGTGTCACAGCTACAGTACGTACATATAGTGTGGTTATAATGAGTTAACAGTGGTCCACGCTACATGTACTGTACTAGTATGGTATAATGAGTTAACAGTGTGTCCACAGCTACATGTACATGACTAGTATGGTTATAATGAGTTAACGTGTCCACAGCTATGTACAGGTACTGTATGGTTATAATGAGTTAACAGTGTGTCCACAGCTACATGTACATGGTACTAGTATGTTATAATGAGTTAACAGTGTGTCCACGCTACATGTACAGGTACTAGTATGGTTATAATGAGTTAACAGTGTGTCCACAGCTACATGTACATGTACTAGTATGGTTATAATGAGTTAACAGTGTGTCCACAGCTACATGTACATGTACTAGTATGGTTATAAGAGTTAACAGTGTGTCCACAGCTACATGTACATGTACTAGTATGGTTATAATGAGTTAACAGTGTGTCCACAGCTACATGTACATGTACTAGTATGGTTATAATGAGTTAACAGTCTGTCCACAGCTACATGTACAGGTACTAGTATGGTTATAATGAGTTAACAGTGTGTCCACAGCTACATGTACAGGTACTAGTATGGTTATAATGAGTTAACAGTGTGTCCACAGCTACATGTACATGTACTAGTATGCTCATTGTAGGGCTTGTGATAATTTATTTTCATTTATTTAATGAAAAATTATTAATAAGTCATCCGCCCGTGTCTTTCACCTGTGCACGAAGAAGATGGAAAAGCAATTTTTATAATCTTGCTTGTCAGAAATAATATTTGCCGCCAGGCAGGAGACTCGATCCCTTGTGTTTTAGTCACCGGAGCCAATATCGACCTCCTATCAACCCATCATTGCGATCGGGCTTGAAAATTAAACTATTTATAGAAAAATTAAAATCATGACATTCTAACCTGATGCTGAAATATTCAGGACCAATGCAGTTATTCATAATTTTAGGCGGTCAAAAAAGTAATTCATGAATTGAAAAAGTGAAAGGGTTGAACGTCCCACCAACAGCTAGGGTCATATAGAGACAGAGTTTCTTGAATTGAAGGGGTCAGTGACCCCTTCAAGTGTGCTTGAACCATTATTTTTGGAATAAAACATCTCAAGACAGATCTGATAACATCTGGATGCATCGACGTAGAATGATATCGTCCACTGCCCTTGAATATTCAAACTTGTATCACAGGTGGAAGACTCAGACCGAGGACCCAATAATTGGCTCGTTTGGAAAACGTTACCCCACCCACCCATTTCCATACACTTTTCCTTACAGCCTTTGAGTGGGTGGGGTAACGTTTTCAAAATCTGACTGTAAGGTATAGTGTATGGAAATGTGCAACATTTTCCAAATGTGCCAAGTATTGGGTCCTAGGTCAGAGTCTTCCACCTGTGACTTGTCTCAGCAATCAACTTTTAATTTATTCACTTTTTAATTTTTCAAATAAATTGTTTTTTCAATCCTGCGTGATGATTGATGTATACGAGGTCATGTGATGCTATTCTATAGCATAAATAGCGGTGATTTTGGAATATGACACGTCACAACACTTACATACATGTATACACATAGATAACACACACGTCATGCAGAGCTCCAGATAAGGTGCGTATTGGCGTATTTAACACACTTATTTTAGCAGAATACGCATTGATTATTCAATGTGGGAGTGCAAAATACTCACAACAATGTGAAAATACACATTGATTTTCAAATTGAGTAGTGAAAATACTGTAATGAAATAGAAATTATTTTTGCAGCTGAAATAAGTGAATTTTTCAATTTGTTTTTATTTTTTTATCATTTGCTCTTTATTTAATAAGGAAGAAACTCAGTCATACATTTGTAAAAGTAAAATACGCATTGAATTTTTAATCTGGGGGTACAATACGCTTTAGATACAAAACTTATCTGGAGATCTGCATCATGTCAAATAAACCAATGACACACGCATGAAGTCGAATACGACCAAATTGCCATTTTACAAATTTATGCAGTTTTCACATTATTTTGTCAAAAACAACATGCTATCCTCAATTGACCATCAACCCATTTCAGTCGAAGGATACAATAATCTTTTGTTGAAAAAATATCATTCTTTTGTTTATTTCTCCATAAAAGTATATGTTGTTACCACTCATTTGAACCGTCTCGTCCGGTTCAAATGAGTGGTAACAACATATACTTTCGAGATGAAATGAAGAAAATAGGATTTTTCCCCCTAAAAACTTTCATACTATGATTATATCTCGTCTTTAATGGGTTAAGAGAATGTATATCCATCAGCTAGCTTTGAGATTATATGGCACATAAAATACATTTCAAAATAGAATTACGCAAAACAAAACACGAATGTAGGGAGATTTCCAATGGAGAACACGATAGGAATGTGATTATAAAAATATTCTGAAACAGTCGCGAAAATCGCACCAGAAATCAAGTTGGGTTGTATTGCACTTGTTCATTATGTCCAGGTCTGGACCGAAACTGTCACAGTTCACAACATCATTGATTGGTTGATTGATTGGTTGACCGATTGATTAGGGTTTAACGTTTTCATACACAGATGGCTGTAAAACACAAACACCTCCTAGCACCAGCTTAAGCCAAACTCAGCCGACTGAATAATGAATAAATGTATTTTGCCAGCCATTTCACAAGAGTTTTCTTTATTGTATAAGCACAACATCATACACTGAAGCTGTTTTGATCATCAAACGTGTTTTTTGTACTTTGTCTTATTTACAAATGCATACATACACTAGTTCATTAAGATTTTAATTTTTATTAATTTTGCAACCAATCCAATAGTCATGAAACTAGTCGGACTAGTGCATTTATGAAAAGGGTGTGTTTTGTTCTCAAAACTATGAAAATTACTTGCAAAAAGTGCAGATACAAATGAGACGGCTCGTCACGAGCCGTTTCATCTGGATCTACACTGTTTGCCAATACCACTGTTCAGACCTGTGGTGTAACATGAAAGGGATAATTGTAGATTTGTATTGTATTGTATGTCTGAACTAAATTGTATCTAGACGAGTTGATTGATGAAAAAATAAATGCTTAAAATACTGAAAAATGAACGTTGAGAATTCTACATTTTGTGTTGTCAGTGGATAGTAATTTACAGCAGTTCACAACCAAACAGCATTAAGTTTCACAAATTGTGCTCCCTCATACCTTAGAAGCCGTATCAAATTATATCTCTTTGAAATTTGATAAAATGAAATGGTATTTCGCCTGAATCTGCTGGATCTGGGACGAGAACGACGTGGGCATCTGGATTTGACTAGAACTTAGAACGTGTGGCGTGAACGAGGATAGCGGGGTAGAGATCTGCGGAATGGATAAGGTCGGCGACGTTCGTGGTTCGGGCGTCGACGATGCGTTCGACACTAGCGGTAGAACACCTGTGGAGATAAACAATCAAAGTTACGTAACAAGAAATAAACATTTGGGACATATAGATACACAAATGAATCCAGTGGACAGAGAACAAAAGCCACAAACATGTATGGAGTTTATGTCATAATTGGATGTGACTGGAGAAATGGGGCATATGAGTTTTGTGTTCAGTGTAAATCCAGATCAGCATGCGCATCCGCAGTCTCACCAGGATCTGCATTGTTCGCCATTCCATCAATGAATCGCATGTGATGGTTCTAACAAGCAAAATAAATCATTATCAGACTACAGGAGTGTGCTATTTGATCAGGAGCTACACAGGTCATGAGTGTGATAAGCCTAATTTCTCCAGTCACAGCCACATATACAGACATGATGGTACCTGTATGGGGGACTGAACATCAACATTAAGAATATATTAACAATATAGGTTTCTCATGGATTTACATGTATTGTCCGATATAGCGAGATTATAGACTATACCTTCATCAGGTATGAAATATTTCATTTTTATTTTTCTTATTTCTCAATGAAAGTATATGTTCTGACCACTCATTTGAACCGTCTCGACGAGACGGTTCAAATGGTGGTCACAACATATACTTATAAGCACATATAAAGAAAATATTTAGAATGTTTCACAAATAAAATGACATATCCTCAGCAAGTAATGGCTTAATAAACTTCTTGCATAAGTACAGCAGTGTATAATGAAACAGCACTGATCACTTAGCAGTCGCATGTACATACTTATTTATGGAAGCATCCTGGTGCTAATGCTAAAATATTTTGATCTCCTAATTAGGAGATACTATCACCTAAAGTAACTCCTACTTAGGAGATATTATCTCCTAATTAGGACTTATTATCTCCTAAATAAGAGTTAGTATCTCCTAATTAGGAGTTACTATCTGCTAATTAGAAGCTTAGTATCTTCTAATTAGGAGATACTATCTCCTAAGATAGTATCTCCTAATTAGGACTTAGTATCTCCTAATTAGGAGATAAATATATTTTAACATCGGCACCAGGACGCTTCCTTACTTATTACAGTAGTGTCGTATGATAGTTAATGCAATGCATTCTTACACTATATGCGATAAATAGTAGTTTCACAAGGAAGCCCGCCTCCTTATGTTGTGCAGTTTTGATGATGAATTTGTCATCCGCGGATATGTAGAATATACTGCCGCCCGCGCCCGGGTTGGAAAGTTCTGTCAGGGCTTCGTTGCATAGGGTTAGCTGGGAAAATAAATGTGCAATTGAAGAAAATGAAGATAGGCCAGTGTGAAAACCCTGATGACGCGGGTCTTGAAAGTGAATGTGTTTCAACGTTCCAGCAACATCTATCTATAAAGGTCATATAGAGATGGGGCCTCAGTTTTCAGTCTCATCCGAAACACCAGTGGGATGGAAATAATACGAGACACGCCATGTGATTTCGTACCTTCGGACATGTGCGTAATTTCATGAAATAAGTTTACAATATGTTCCGTAAATGGTGTGAAAAGTTGATAATAATAATGTACTACATCTAAAGACACTTTTTTTTCTTGTATTAACATAAAAATCAGTGTTTACAGCAGTTTTTTCAAAATTAGGGCCGAAGTGTCAAAGTCTTTTAGGGCCGAGGTGTCTTAGGGCCGAGGTGTCGCTTTACCTTTCAGGGTACGCTGGAGGCGGCCATTTGTAGACTAGCGTGTTTTGAAAGTAAACAATTGCATTTCTCCGTGCTTTTGAAGCCAGTAAACGCAATATACATACAGATAATTGGATTATATTTGCATGTAACTAATAAAAAAGGTTTATACTCTATTATTTATTACGCATGTTGTTAAAGTCTCGAATTATGAGCAGTCCAGGATTTATGAAATAATGCACTTCGGAAAAATCAACGATTACTCCCTCAACGTATAGATAAGTATACTTTGCAATTTTGATGAAATCGGCTACTGAGCAATCAAACCAGCAAAGGGCCCAGCAATTTTAGTTCCTTCTTGTAACAACAACACAAAAAACAACAAATACAATTATAATTCCAAAAGAACATTAGTCACACTCCAATGACCTGGGCATAGAAATACATGACAGCATGCTCTCGGTCTTAAAATACAACCAACTGTGTGCTACAATTCCTATAAAAAAAAGTCGAACAAATTCACGAATTAACCCTGCGAAACAGTGGAAACCTTACCCCCAAGCACTAGCACTTTTGGGAGACGTTCTTTCGCCGCCATTTTGACTCAGCTGTTTGGTCACGTGATACTAAAACTGCAGCTTCGTCCCGCGCGAGTACATACTTGTTATCGTTCGTGTACGAGATAATTCGTACCTGGTCTACAGCTATATATTCAATGCAAACACAATATTTTTTCGATAATATTAAATTATGGCAAAAATTAAGACTGATCTTTCTTTTTATTTCTTGAAATTTCAAATTGGTCCAATATTATAGTGAAGATGTCTATGGAAATTTAACATGGGGAACTTTTTCTAATTTCAGAAATACTGGACAGATTTTAAAAATATAACGTTTGTTTTCTTAGTCAGATCTTTTGCAAGTTATCTAGCCAGGTTTCAGACAATTTCATATAATAATCTTTTTTCGACTCCTCCTCCTGGTTCTCCACCTCCTTTTCCCTATGTTAAATTCCCATAGACAAATACAATATGTTCGTAATAAAATCAATGTTTGACCAAATTTCACGAAATAAAAAGAAGGCTCATTCTAAAATGTTGGTATAATCTAATATTATCTATTTTTATTTTATAGTATTTGCATTGTTTATATGGCCGTAACATTTGGGTAGGTTTCGCGAAACATACAGTAGTTACCGCAGATACGTATGGTATCATTTATCTGTTTAATCTATCTGTCTCTATTCTGCTGTACAAACCGCGAGGTTTAGTAGCAGTGGCGCGTAAAACAAATTAGTATAAAACATAACGGTGAGTAAAACAAGTATTGACAAGAAATAGAGAATAGTAGGTTAATTAGTGCCGTGAATGGGAAAACTATCTGGCAAAGCTTAGGAAACGGGATGGGCGAGGCTCTGCCGAGCACATCCCGTTTCCGAGCCGTACCACATATGTTTCCCATTCACGGCACTAACCTACTATTCTATTTAACCCGTCAACACCTATTAATGGCTTTAAAATGCAAAAATAATAATCCCAGCCACCGCACATATTCATACGCAGTGATTAGGTCGTATTGACAGGATATCAAAAATGTATTACGGCACCGTGTTTCACGGCACATACGCACTGTGTTGACGGGATAAACTAGTA
Source organism: Conchocele bisecta (assembly GCA_029237695.1). Lineage (NCBI taxonomy): Eukaryota > Metazoa > Mollusca > Bivalvia > Lucinida > Thyasiridae > Conchocele > Conchocele bisecta. The sequence continues at coordinate 66,697,792 of CM055275.1, forward strand.
TGACAATAGTAAAAACATATTAAAACATTGCACAGCATGTACATATGATTATGATTTGGTATGCTGGAGGTTGCCAAATTGTGTAACTTAAATTGATCTAGGTTTTCGAGTTTGGCAACGTCCAGGGGAAGAATTTTCCATTGCACAACCGCCAAGGGAAAGAAAGTGATTTTGTAGAAATCATCAGAAGTATGAAAATTTGTTTGAAGGTCATTGAATAGCAATTTATCGAGAAACCATGTTTCTATGAACGTATTGACGGAGGGGTACAGCGACCTTAATTACCATTAACAATCTTGTGGAATAAACACAGTCGGTGTCTAATCTACATGATGACTAATAACTGCTGCATCGATTTCATATTAACAACTCATATCATACAATGTATAGCATGTACAATTTTATCGTTAGCAACGCAACGTCATCACGCTATGTGCGACCCAACGTCAAAATGACGTTATATTCATGTTCACATAAAATACATGGAAATGACAGCTAGTCGCTGCTCAAGGACAACCAACGAGAGAGAAAATAATAACATCACGGGAACATTTTCTACAGCCATCACACGACACTGAACTTCGATGGTGTGAGCTTAAACTTGAATGACAAATGCGAGAATAGTCATTAACCGTATATATTAACACTGGAGAGGTCAGCGGGAGGTCTGCGGCGCTGCACATCAACCTATCAACACTTGATCAATCAGGACCAGTAGCCTATTTCATCAACATTTACATATATTTAAATTAAATAAATTTGGGTTATTTCAGTAAGCATGTAAATAGTAGTTGTGAAATATTTTAAGCTTTTATTGTTTATAGAAATAAAAAAATATTTGTGAATATTTTTTTGTTTGGTAAAACATTGTCTTGAAATTAACAATATAATGCTGGTGTATGTTTGTAAATGTAAACTAGGGTTCAATCCAAGTGTTTGTACAGTTAGATGATGTATAAGTTCAGTTTTATTGAAAAATATAAAATGCCAATAAACAAATAGCAGCCTTCAAGTTGGGTCGGTGATGTTCTTTTTTCAAAAACGGTGATAGATCTGTAGCCTATTTCATCAAAATTGCAAAGTATACTTTAGTAGCAAAGTATACTTTGAGGGAGAAATTTTCAATTTTATGATAAATTTATTATACTGAATTTATTACATTACCACAGCAATTTTGGCTGTGATAATGTAATAAATTCAGTATAATAAATTAATAATTCTGCATACTTTTAATCATCAAATATATGCAGTTGTTAGTTTTATATGAAATAATGAATTTCAGGAAAAATAAATGATTACTCCCATGCTAATAATATGTCATGTGCACAGTTATATTATAATTGTCCTGTTCGTTGGGGGTGGCGCTCATGATCAGATTGTCATTTCGACAGTGCACGATTGGACTGTTGTGGCATAGACTGCACGATTACGCATTGTCTTCCCTTCATCCGGTGCCACAATTGCATTTGTGTTTTGTCAATACTGGTATTGACTTTGGCGTAAATTAACAGGGGGAATGCAATCGCACTTGCAATGTTTATTTGTTCTGATAGTCGTGTTCGGCGATTATCAAGGATCTCTTGTCTTTGTCTTTAATTTCGTACACAATGACTGGCGCTAATATCAATACTACCAGGAAATACATACTAACAAATATATAGGCATCAATACCGGGACTTCAAAGCAAATAAAGTATGTACTTCACGGTAATAGCTCGATGAAGAAGAGCATATGCTACAAAATACTTTCGCCGTAATAGCCGAGTAGTGAGCGCATATGACTGCTGATCCATCTGTCGTGGATTTGGGCACCATTCGGTTGCGCTGTATCTTTGAGAAATGTATCTCATCCACATTGCTTCAGTTCACACAGCTGCAAATGGATATCACCTGACTATTGGGAACAACGGTTGTATTAGATACTGTATGTGCGTGTGTGTATGTGAAATAATATATAAACCACACCATTGACTTAATCCAAAAAATGTGTTGGTGAGTAATAGAAGAGTTAATGCAAATGCAAAGATATGCTTGACAACATCATATGAAGTAACTGTATTGATAGTGAACGACTAGCAATTCAATGACACAAACATCCAAATGAACATCAGGTGGGATTCTGAAACACTCTTCATTGCAGATTGAGCGTTATATACTTGCCAGTCATCGCACAGCAGAAGAGACAAGCAACGGGACGACATACTGAAGGCGGTGATAGATTGCCAGTTGCTTTAAGTCGTCCACCAAGACAGAAAGCTGCTCAAAGGAGTAGAAATAAAAAACAGACAACTTTGTTTCATGCTTCATTGCAAACGGATCATGATGGATTCTGAAAACATTTATGGCAGAAAGTAAACAAAACTATGACCTGCGGTATGATCCATACTTGTATGTGTGTAGTGTGTACGTGTATGTATGTCACGGTTCTTATATGTAACTCACAATGGGCACGTGTGTTTCTGTGCCCGGTTAGCTCAGCCTGTTACAGTGATGGTACGGGTAAACCAGAGGTACCAAGTTCGGGCCCCGAACCGGTGCCCATTTGCTCGCCCAGTGCCCAACGAGCTCAAGGGACCGTGACTGATAAATGCTACCCAACATCTGGGACGAATTTTGTATGTATGATCCCTGCCAAAATGTACCAACATATGGAATTCAGAGATGAATGAAATATAGAATTCGGGGACGAATTCCAATTTGGTGGGGCGAGTATGTCATGGTACGTAACTCACTCAATGTGGGGCGGAAGTGTATATTCATGCCCGGCTAACTCAGTCGGTTAGAGTGATGGTACGGTAAACCAGGGGTTCCGGGTTCGAATCCCGGGCCGGTGCAAATTATCTCGCCCTGTGACATATGTATATAACGCTGATTCGTCTAAAGCCCCTGTGGGATCATAGGCACTTTATGGGATGAACGAAACCGATGTGTTAATGACTCCTATCGCAGGATGTATAGTATATGAGAAGGTGGGACACTCGCCATGTTTTTGTTCTTGTTGTTGTTTTTTCAACCAACGGAAGTGACGTAAATTAGGCTACCTTTGACTGGTTTCGTGATTTATCTTGCTGTTCGTCAGCTGATTTTGTTTTTGTACCAGATCGACACTGCCTGTGTTGACATACAACATGGAAAGTCACATTAACATGAACACATGGCAAGAAATAGCCCATATTAATGTCATTTTCAATATTTAATTCATGATTACCTATTCAGATAAGTCACAAAACAAATCACGAAACCAGTCCGTACTTCCGTTGGTTGAAAAATGGTTCCCAACCTACATGCGGATTAGTAACTTACAATTAGCGAGCCGGTCAAAGGTAAATGAAGTTACTTCCGTTGACTGAGATGATGAATACTGTCATTCCGTATAGATACATAGAGATCATCAGTGTAACTGGATTATCACATCGGCTTTTCGTTCATCCCATAAAGCTCCTATGTGTGGGATGACTTAATTAGCCCTAGGCCGTATGACCGGTCTCGATCGCTGCCCAAATTGGGAGTGTTTGTCTTTGTGTTTCACACAGTCAACTGCAAAATAGCAGAGCGCGGCTTCTGTTCGTCTATTCACCTGGACATAATCAATCATGAGTAACTCGCGAGTTTTGAGCATCGCGTTCAACTGGAATATGGCTACTGGTGGATTAGAACAGGGAACCGTTGGTCGCACGCTTAGCCCAGCAACGGTTAGTCGGGTATATCTAGACGGTGCGTAGACGAGCATTGCGTTTGTTGCGCCCCTACAGTGTTCAGACTGGGAGCTGTGCTCGTTGAGACGTACGTATGCCACTAGCGCTAGCCCAGCTATATAGCCAAACGCTCTCCATTTGAGCCGAGCTAGTGATGCAACTTGCTGCTGGTCACCCGGCCGCATCTCGACGAGCATTGCGTTTGCCAAACCTCGTTGAATGTTGAGGCCAGGAGCTGTACTCAGCAGTGTAAAAGCTTATTCCCAACCCCATGCGCCCAGCTAGTCTGCTGGAGCCGCGCTCTGCGATCGCGATAGGCTGAGCCATCTGTGTATATAGCTCAGCGACAAGCTTTGTTCCCAGCATATAGGCTGAAATATAGGATTAATGGGTCACAGAAGGGAGCTTAGCTACATACCAGCGTGTTGATAGCTCAAAGACGAGCTATATGTTAATGGTATACTATATATTGATAGCTCAGCGTCGGGAGACGAGCTGTTCTTCCAGCACATAATCCAAAGCAAAGTACAAGAGTACTGATAGCTCAGTAACGAGCTGCACTCCCAGCATATAGGCTGAGAGAAAAAGTTTCAAATTATTGATAGGCCAGAGAAGGGAGACGAGCTATATGCTCCCAGCACATTGCCCAGTATACAGTTTAGAATAGCACAGCTGATCTTTACTTCAGCTCATCCGCATTTATCTGGTATATTTGACCAGACACATTGTCTATATGTAGTTGATTAAATTGTTAAATTAATGTCTCGATTCTTGTAATAAACCAGTCATTGAAATAATTATTTCATCTGGTCATTGGTAAACCAATCATTGGCGAGGCACGCCCAAGGAAAATTATATATTCTCAGCTGAAGTTGAGACCTTGTAGACCTGTAGCCTATTTCACCAACATTGCAAAGTATACGTATCTAGCAAAGTATACTTTGAGGGAGTAATCATTTATTTTTACAGAAATGTATTATTTCATATAGAACTAACAATTAACTGCATATATTTGAGGATTAAAAGTATGCAGAATTATTATACTGAATGTATTACATTATCACAGCCAAAATGGCTGTGATAATGTAATAAATTCAGTATAATAAAAATTAATAAATGTATCCTTAAATAGAAAATTTCTCCCTCAAAGTATACTTTGCTAGATAAATACTTTGCAAAGTTGATGAAATAGGCTACAGGCAGCCTGGTAGTTGTTCAGCAGTTATAGTGTTATAGGTGTTTACAGAGAGAGCTAGCTGGACCTGCGACGAGCTGTCTCAGAGGCAAGGGCCAAAAAATACGTTACAAGATACTAGGAATGCTCGTCGGCATTACATCTGTCAATGCACAACTTAATTAGCAGTAAGCTGTTATAAAATACAGGTTATATATTTCCTGATTGTATTGATTTAGACAGCAATTAAACGACGCCCCATTCATATATCTACCTCTATCTATTATTATGAGCAGGTATTTGATTTCATATATGCATGCACATACAATTTCATCGGCGACGATTTCATTATTGACGACATCAAGGTGGACGGGGCCCGGCATATCTTATTCGCGACGGGGGACCAACTTCGTCAACTCGCTCAGTCGAAGCGTTCAAGGTGGTACGGCGTCCTTTTTACCAACTGACGTCCATCCACGCGTTCGTTAGGAAGGGGGACGACGTGAAGCAGGTCCCTCTCTTGTACGTACTCATGTCCCGGAGGACCAAGAAAGATTATATCGAGTGTGTGTCAACTTGAAATTACTACTGTTATGTAATTATCACAAGAGTGCCGTCTTCATAAATGTATATACAAATAATCGATCACACATCCATCTTCTATTTGCAGGTATTCAAATCTGTGAAAGTCCCAGAGCTTCGCGTGGAGTGGATTATGTTGGATTTCGAAGCAGGTAAATCAAACGTCAAATACAATTTGTGTACCTTTGTTGTGTATAATTTCCCATCAATCAATCAATCAATACTCAATCAATCAATAATCATTTAACTTCCATTTTGTGAAAATAATGTCCCACATCAATCAATCAATAATCAATTAACTTCCATTTTGTGAAAATAATGTCCCACATCACATGCATAACACATGTATTTATTTTCAGCAATGTGGCAGTCTCTACGCGAGGTACTACCAAACACCATCATCAAGGGCTGCGGGTTCCACTGGAATCAACGTATCTACCGGAAGATAACAACGCCGGGACTGGCGACGGCGTATCAGGAGAAGGGAGACCGACATCGATACATGAAGAAGCTCATGTCACTGCCGTACCTACCGTCGGAACAGATCACGAGAGCCTTCACGATCATGGAACAGCAGGCAGAAGCCGGCGGCCCACTACAACTCTTGACCGCCTACATGAGAAGAACCTGGATCGACGGCAGCGTCTGGAAGGTCGACAACTGGGGACAGTTTCGTGAGACGACACGTACCAACAACGACGTCGAGGGATGGCATCATCGCATTAACAACCGCGCCGGGAAGTCGGACATCGGATTATACACCCTGGTGCCACTACTGAAGCAGGAAGCAGCCATAATAGACGTACAGATCCGACTCGTCAGCGACAACCTCCTGATCCGACTACACCGCAAGAAGTACGCCACCATCCATGGACGCCTGTTCACCGCATGGGATCGCTACGAAGACGACGAGATCAGCACCACGCAGCTACTGAGGGAAGTCAGCAACATCACCGGACTGGGACCAATCGACTCTGGAGATGCCATCCACGACGAAGAAGATTGAATTGTTGTATTTATGCGTATTGTATATCCATGACTGTGCATATGTGTCTCGCCAGATGGCGGCCCAATAGTGGTATTTATGTGTATTTAATACATGTATGTAACATATTCTCTAGCAATGAGCTGACGCCGATGACCAAGTACTTTTCGCAAAAAAACCCGAAACACTACAATCAATGCTAAATGATGTAGGTCAATACTGCCAAACATGGGGCCTCAAAATTAATACCACCAAAACCAAAACAATGATTTTCGAAAAAGGTAGACATACACGGTTCGATTTACATCTGGGGAACACTATATTAGAAACAGTCACCACATTTAAGTACTTTGGAATTCACCTGTTTAAAAACGGGAATTGGTTCAGAACTCAAAAATTAATTGCACAACACGCTTCACTAGCACTTCACAATTTATTCAAAATTCTAAACGAAACAGAGCTAAACACCACAGAAAAATTTAAATTATTCGACAGTCTAGTGCTTTCACGATTAAATTATGGGTCAGAAATATGGGGAATGCATGATGGGAAAAACATAGAATTAATACACACTAAATTTTGCAGAAGAGTTTTGGGAGTTAAGAAATCAACAAATTTGGAGGGACTTTATGGGGAATTAGGTAGGGTACCGCTACATATCAATCGTAAACTAAACATGCTTAAATACTGGATCAAAATACTCAAACTGGGCCACACGTCTTTACCAGCACAGGCATATACAATGTTAAAAATAGACGCAGACCAAAATATTTCATATAATGGGACTAACTGGGCATATCAATTAAACAACTTCTATATACACACGGGTTGGCAAATTTATGGGATTCACAAACTGAAATTGACATATCATTCATAAGCATCAAACAGCGTATACTCGACACATACCACCAAACATGGCAAGCACACATTACCCAATCGAATAGACTAGAATCATACGTCCGTTTTAAACACGAATTTGGCCTCGAAATATATCTAGATAACATAAATGAAAGTAAATATCGCACCGCATTAAGCCGATTCAGACTATCATCTCATAAATTAGCAATAGAGCAGGGACGATATACAAATACACCACGAATCGAACGAATATGCACCCATTGCACCCAAAACGTAATTGAAAACGAATACCATGTACTTCTCGTATGTCCACTATACCGCGAACTAAGAAAAAAATATTTTAAACCGTATTATTGTAGATGGCCCACTGTACGCAAATTCAATTCACTAATGTCATCACAATCAAAACCCGTTCTTATAAATCTTTCGAAATATATTTACTTCGCGATGAATCTACGAAAATAAAACACAAGACCTAAATTACTGCATACAAGCGGCATACTCACTATAAACTTCAAATGGGACGATTCAAATGAACCGCGAATCATATGGATAAACAAAAAATACACGCCACTGGACATATGCCGCTGTATGCGGCTAACTAAATCTACCTGCATTGGGACGATTCTAATTACCCGCATACCGACACATCACATATTTAAACTCCATATTCGCAAACATAGAATGCTACCTGTATGCACTAAATTAGATAACCGGACCATGATTGCTGGTGTGTGGGTCTTGTCGTGGCAAAACCGGCGTATCGGCTTGGTGCGGTGTGCCGGTTTTGACAGAACATGACACATACATCACAATTAAGTTCATTTACTAATGCTATAATGCTTCCAGAAAATTCACGCCATGTATATCATTATCCGATAATCTGTATGAACCACTCCAGGAAACCATGTTTTTCACCACCATAAACAAGAAATATGTAGGCTATAAGCATGTATATGTTTAATGCTGAATAAAATATTTGTATTTGTATTTGTAATATGTAATATCAACCCCCGGTTGAGAAATATGACCAGTGTAGCCCCAGATCAGGAATTATACGTGGATGTGATATTTATGTGGTAAACATGTATGTAAAATATGAGAAAACGCACATTTTGACATATGACCAGTGTAGCCCCAGATCAGTAGCCTATTTCACCAACATTGCAAAGTATACTTTCCAAGCAAAGTAAACTTTGAGGGATACATTTTCAATTTTAGGATAAATTTATTAATTTGTATTATACTGAATGTATTACATTATCACAGCCATTTTGTAGTATAATAATTATGCATAGTTGTAATCATCCAATATGCTTTGCTAAATAAGTATACTTTGCAATTTTGATGAAATCGGCTACATGACTCTGTATTTATGTTCTAGAAAGTTATTAAAATACATTACTTTACAAAGTTCATATAGTTTTATTTCCAATTCCAGGCCCAACATGCCGAAAATATGCTAACGTATGTCTTCTATTCAACAGATTGTGTATCTGGTGATGGCTGACAAATGCTGCAGAAGCGGGTGATTATACAAATATACAAATACACAAAATATACACCTAAAGATACTTTAAAATGTTATTAAAATATATGCCATTAAATGTCCATATACAACAAATATCTACCATTAAATGCCCATTTACAACTAAACATACTTTGAAATATCAACAAATATCTGTCATTAATATCCACTTTAATGACCATCAATTATCTGATCAATTGTATGGCACGTGCCGGTCATTATCGAGTTTTACTCTTAATGGCCTAATTGACGAACCGGACCCCTAGTTGACGAAACCTCTCAGTTGACGAAACCTCCAGTTGACGGAACCTCTGACACCCGTTTTAGCTCTATACTCGGACGTACCTATACCCGACCATCATGTTTTTTCAGGCCCGTACGCAGAGAGGGTGCGACGTGTGCGTACGCACACCCCTTAACCATTTAAACACCACCGGTCTGTATAGTGGTATTGGCAAAAAGTGTAGATCCCAATGAGTCGGCCCGTAACGAGCCGTCTCATATGGATCTGAACTTTTTGCAAATATTTTTCATAATTTTGAATAGATATTGAGTACATGTATATGGAGGGATTTAATTTTTTTTCTTAATTTATTGATGCTTTTAGGCATATTTAATGTATTTATAGACCTCTGTCCGTTAATACATGTGCTGTAACTCTGCTATGGAAAATTCAGATGATTTTAAAGTGTTTAACTTTAGTTGCACATTTCGTTAGTTATAGGCAGTGCCTATTTCTTGCTGCGGAACAAGTAACTAGCTGTTACCACGAAATGTGCGAAAGACTTTAGTTACCAATATGCAATAACAATTCAAATGTAAATGTAGTTGCAGCGACTGATAAGAGAGTCGTGAAGAAGTGACAATTGGATGTTTGTGTTGTGCCATATCGATAATAATCAGACAAGACAGTTCAATATATCAATGATTATCCAATCAAACTGCAGTGCACAAACATTATCCGGTGTTCAGTAAATCAACATTACTAGTGTTACATTATATTACTATATTTAGATGCACCAATCATTGACATGTGTGACCATGTGTCTGCATGTGTAGCGTTGAAATGAGTGCAGTTAAAACACTGACAGTGTACCAACTGAAAATGTGAAGTCGAAATCACTCAATTGACAAGAATCACCAGACTCAAAACTTTCAAAATCTCTTTCAAACCTTCGCGGTGAAGCACTTAAGCCAACAGAATATGTAAACCATCCAAACAGTGTTCCAGACTTCAGTTTGATTGGTAAAGTCGAGTCAAGAAATCGGGCTCATTCATTGGATAATTGTGATCCGAAAGGAAAGCCTTCTATTGGTGCAAATGCTATTCAGTCTGAGAGCTATGGAAGCAGAAACAAGCCTCCAGGGACAATAAATAATACAGAGCCACATGACCAGAAGAACCGAGGTTCAATTGGATCATATGGGTCAGGTGACTGGCCATGGACCAATGAGGAGGAAGTGATAATATATCAGGATGAAGCGGTGGATGTCAATGAGCAAGGCGGAGGTAGATATACTCAGAGAGACGTATCTGCTTGGATCGTGTATTGGGCTACAGTATTCGGCCCCTGTAATTGCTTAACAAACTTACTTCTGTTTGCTCCAGGAGTCCCAGTTATAGAATGTAATTAGAGTTAGTAGGTTAGTACCATGAATGGGGAAAAATATCCGGCAAGGCTCAAGAATTTCTTTATTTCTCATCAGAAGTATATGTTGTGACCACTCATTTGAACCGTCTCGCCGAGACGGTTCAAATGAGTGTCACAACATATACTTTGGTTCAGAAATAAGGAAAATAGATAGAGAATAGTAGGTTAGTGCTGTGAATGGGAAAAAATATCTGGCAAGGCTCAGGAAACGGGATGGGCGAGGCTCTGCCGAGCACATCCCGTTTCCGTGCCGCGCCAGATATTTTTTCCCATTCACGGCACTAACCTACTATTCTATTTATCCCGTCAACACCTACAAATGGCCGTAAAATGCAAAAATAGTATTGACTGGATATCAAAAATGTTTCACGGCACCGTGTTTCACGGCACATACGCACCGTGTTGACGGGATAATTTTGTTTATTCTCCCAAAAGTAGTGAAACAATGTTCATTCCGCAATCTCAGCCTCCAATACCCGTCCAAGCACTGAGACGCCACACTCTGGCTCTACTAAGCAATCTAATAAATTGTTTGGTTCTCAAGCAAGTCATTTTTTAGCGTTATGTGTGACAATAGATTTGTTTAGATTTTTAAAAATCTTAATTACAATGATAATGTTACTGTATGCAGTTTGAGTCTCAGGTATATATTAATGGTACATGTGTCATAGGATCATTGAATTTGTGTATTTCATGTGAATGTTTTCATTTAAATGTATTTCAGATTATCAATAAATGTTAAACACAATGTGTTGTAGTTTCCATGTTTCTCCAAAACGTTCTGTATACTCTTAATACATGTACTTCGTATGGCCGATAGCTTGTCATTACGCGGCATATGTGACACAGCGTACGTTGTGAACATTTCTTTTTATCTGTTTATGAAGTTGAATGAGTTGATACACATATTTTCTTCCAATATGTTTTCATCTCTGAGAACCAAAACACTTATTTGTTTGTGGCCTGTAAATCAGTAAGCTTTTACTTGTGAAGAGACATTTTGTCAATTTAATATTATCAACAAAAAAATTGTTTTTGCATTGTTTATAATTATAATTTGGGCAGGTTTCGTGAAACAGACAGTAGTTCAGCAACAACATTAATGTAAAAGTAAAAAATTACTTTCCTCGCCATATGTAATGATGTACCAGCTCCAGTGTTGCCCGCCGTGCTGTGATTATCTCCAGTAAGATGCGCAACACCACGGCTATACGTCACGCCCTGCAGGCGAACGTCGTCTTCATACCGTACAAGTATGACAACTCCACACTTGACGGCCTGCTCGGTAAGACTGTACATGTAACTCACTATACCCTTTGAAATATACATAGGTGTTACTGGAGAAATGGGGCTTATGGATTTAACGACCAGTGTAGATCCAGATCGGCCTGTGCATCCGCTTGCACACGTCTTCTACACGTATTTAAGATGTGCACCTTGGTGTTTTTATGCCGAAAAATATTTTTAACAATAATATTGCCTTTTTAACTTTTGATAGCCATTTTTTCTACATTTTTGTACAGTACATAGTTTGTGTACACTACTCCTCTTAAAACTTTCAGTCAGTCGATCTGAAACTTTACACACATCTTCTACACGTATTGAAGATGTGCACCTTGGTGTTTTTACCGAAATGTTTTTGTTTTTTTTAAATCACATTTTTAACTTTGCCATTTTTCTACATTTTAGAAAAAGGTACATATTATGTTTTACCGCACAGTGGGCGGTGGACAGAACAACTGCAGCATTTGTGTACACTACTCCTCTAAAACCTTTCAGTCAACCGATCTGAAACTATACACACGTCTTCTACATATATTGTTAAGATGTGCACTTTGTTTTTTTGTATATAGTTGTAAAATAGTTATAATACTGGAAATAAACCTGTTATAAATATGTCAGATAAGTTTTGTATCTAAAAACTATTAAACCACCATATTTCAAATTCATGTCAAATAAGTTTTGTATCTAAAGTGTATTATACCCCCATATTTCAAATTCAATTCGTACATTGTATTTTACTGTTACAAATGTATTATTTATTTTTTTCCATATTAAATATGGAATGATAAAAATAAAACAAATTTAAAAATTCACTTATTTGAGCTGCAAAAAGAAAACACTGTTTGCTTGTTGCAGCCCAACATAGTAAATTTTCAAGTTTATTACAGTATTTTCGCTATTCAATTTGAAAATCGATGCGTATTTTCACATTTCCGTGAGTATTTAGTACTTCCACTTTTAATAATCAATGCGCATTCTGCTAAAATAAGTGCGTAAAATACACCAAAATGTACATTATCTGGAGCTCTGATACTAGCAATATACCTGTTATCAATATACCTGTTATCAATATACCTGTTATCAATATACCTGTTATCAATATACCTGTTATCAATATGTCATATTATCTGGAGCTCTGTAGCCTATTTCATCAACATTGCAAAGTATACTTTAGTAGCAAAGTATACTTTGAGGGAGAAATTTTAAATTTTATGATATATTTATTAATTTTTATTATACTGAATTTATTACATTATCACAGCCAATTTGGCTGTGATAATGTAATAAATTCAGTATAAAAATTCTGCATACTTTTAATCATGAAATATAAGCATTTGTTAGTTCTATATGAAATAATGCATTTCAGGAAAAATAAATGATTACTCCCTCAAAGTATACTTTCCTAGTAAAGTATGCTGTGCAATGTTAATGAAATAGGCTACAGATACTAGCAATATACCGGTACCTGTCATAAATATGTCATATTATCGGTTCCCACTCTTTGCAATTCATATTATGATATGGGAGCTCGTTCTAACAACTACAGACATTTTACTTTAAGTCACCGCACGATGCTTCTCCTGCGTATAAAACATGTTGACGTCAAAACAACATTGCTTTGTCGCGCCATTAAGGACGTCATTTAGAATGTCTTAATTTTCTTTGTTTGGCATAACGTTAGCGCATAATACAACTGCGTAATTACGGTGATGCGACTAGCCAATCCACTTCGCTCAAGGTGTTATTACACAATGTTTGTTTATTATATTGTCACCCCTATTGAAAGGGCCAGTCATTTGACTTGAGAATTGTATATTACATGCTTTTAGAAAAATGTGAAATTTCCTCTTATATAACATTGCAAAATTTGACAATTTGACATTAGCGTATGAGTTGTTTCTTCACCGGGAATGACGTCAAAACGTGACGTCAATTACGTCTTGCGAACGCCTAGGAGGAAATATTCCTTTCAAGGAAATTAATCCCTCCAGAATCACAGTAGATCACTGGGTAGCATTTAAAGACATGGCCACTCAGTAGGCACACATGTTATAGAGAATAGTAGGTTAGTGCCGTGAATGGGAAAAAATATCCGGCAACGCTCAGGAATTTCTTTATTTCTCATCAGAAGTATATGTAGTGACCACCATTTGAACCGTCTCGCCGAGACGGTTCAAATGAGTGGTCACAACATATACTTTGGTTCAGAAATAAGGAAAATAGATAGAGAATAGTAGGTTAGTGCCGTGAATGGGAAAAAATATCCGGCAACGCTCAGGAATTTCTTTATTTCTCATCAGAAGTATATGTAGTGACCACCATTTGAACCGTCTCGCCGAGACGGTTCAAATGAGTGGTCACAACATATACTTTGGTTCAGAAATAAGGAACATAGATAGAGAATAGTAGGTTAGTGCCGTGAATGGGAAAACATATCTGGCAAGGCTCAGGAAACGGGATGGGCGAGGCTCTGCCGAGCACATCCCGTTTCCCTGCCGCGCCAGATATTTTTTCCCATTCACGGCACTAACCTACTATTCTATTTATCCCGTCAACACCTACAAATGGCTGTTAAATGGAAAAATTGTATTGACTGGATATCAAAAATGTTTCACGGCACCGTGTTTCACGGCACATACGCCCTGTGTTGATGGGATAAAATTATATCAGAGACATCATCTGAGACATTTTCTGGCAAAATAAACATTCGGTCACCATTACTCCACGTATTGATTGGCATTATGATACATTATATATCAGACATATATTTACACACTGATATCAGGGGCGATAACCGTGTTTCCATAAAATGTTGACGGACATTACTATTTATTTTCAGTATTTATTTTTTTAAAGTGCAATGATCATACATATGTACTTTATAGTCATGATAGTTTGTCGAAAATAGTATTTTTTCAGGTGACGCATTTTTTAGTATAAATAAACAAGATATATCATGCCTCATTTGCGTATGAAAATAGCCTGATACCACCGCACGTCACTATCAGTAAAATAAATATTACTAGATGATTACATCTGTATAGCTGGCACTTGTAATTTGTACAACTGGTGGAATAGTGACACAATTATACACTTAGTTAATTTCTATAAAGGACATGTTGTGCCTACTGTGTGTGCATGTACCTTTAGTAGTTGCAGTTTAATAGGCAATGCTAGGAATCATATAGGAATTTCGAGGCTCGCCATGAAATTACTAGTTTTTCCAAGCCGATCCAGATAAACTATGGCCCGTTTCACTAAACTTTGTGTGACTAAAATATTCATAAGTGCAAATTTAGGATCATCTGGAAATTTCAATTGATGGATTTCCATTTATTGAGCATATGCAAATCCAATAATTGTTTACATGAAAACACTGTTAATATGAATTTTACAGACTATTATAATATTGCACTTACGAACATTTTAGTCGTACAAAGTTTAGTGAAATGGGCCCCTGAACTAGATCAAGTACAAGTTCATTATGCTGAGATTGGAATCTATACCTGTACAAAAATATGTTTCCATGTAACAATCATCCACAATATAGCTAAAAGGAGTTATATAGAGAATAGAAAGATTGGCAGGTGCGGTTAGGTAAACATAGAAATACTGAGGCTTGCCAAGGAAATTTGGCGATTAGAGTCAAGCCTGGTTGATGAGACATCATAGAACAAGGTTATTGAAGATCAAGGGCGTCGTCAGGGAAGGTTCGATGGGTTCGTACGAACCCCCTCTTTTCGAGTCAGCAGGATTATTTTTATATATATGAGGTCTGCTAAGATGATTTTATAAATGAGCAGGCATTATATTATTCAAATGCGCTACTAATAGATCACAGTCAAGCGACACCAAGTGTATTGCTATATGGTAATTTGCAGAAATACACTTCTTCCATTGACCCAAAATTCTTTGCCCAGGAGCTACTTTCATCCAAACGTACTCGAATGCAACATTTGGCTTCTGGAAATCACAAACATTCAGGGGATGTGAAGCAACCAGAATATGTAAGTGGTCCAGGTCACAGGTCATACTTCACTAAAATGTTGCTCATAAATAGTTAATTAATATAAATAAAGATGCTTCATGTACGAAAATGTTTGGCTATTTATTTCCAGTTCCAGATATACCGTAACCACCCTAAATATTCGGACACAATTTGCTATAAATATTTCCCTGTAAAAAAATGGGTTAAATCTAAATTCGACAAAAAGGCCTTGGAGTTTTGCGACCAGTGTAGATCCAGACCAGCCTGTGCATCCGCACAGTCTGATCAGGATCTGCGCTGTTCGCCATTCCATCAATAAAACAACTGCCAAGCTTCATGCTATTTGATCAGGAACTATACTGGTCACAAACCCCATAAGCCGCATTTCTCCAGTCGTAGCCACATGTAACAATTGTGTTCATCCTTACCGGAATGCGATATCCCCAGTTTTGCCCTTGGTATGCCCCTACCACCGAATGGTCAGTGTGGCATAAACGAGGTGTATGATCACATGGTACTAACAACAACAAGTACTGAAATTTCCAGAAATCATCTGCTTCAAAGTATGTATTCTTTTATAGTGTCCTTATTACGTAACGGATTTTGATGAAATATGGCACATCAAACGCGTCTTGTTAAGCTACATTTGGTGGTCTCTGTCCAAACTTCTATTGTTTTTGCGAAAATCGATGTCCGTATCTCTGACACGGAAATCGATTCTTCGCTAAAACGATATAAGTGTGCCAAACTCCCTGGACCACCAAATACAGCTCATGAAGAGCCATATTTCATCAAAATCCGTTTCATATTAAGGAAAATATCAAATAATACTTTCAAGATTTCAACACTTTCCGCCACTGTTGTTGTTATAACCACGTGATCATGCACCTTGATATACTAGAGTGTTACCAGCGTCCGTACGTCCGTATGTCCCGTCCCGCTCAGGTAAATTTCTCATAATTTCCTTTCACTCAACTGCTTCGTATTTCACATATCGATGGTCTAGTAACATAAGGTCGTAACTGCTATGCTAAAGCATAGCACTTACGACCTTACGTTACTAGACCACCGATATGTATTTCTCTGCTTATGACAAATCCAAGATCCTCGGGCCCATGCTAGACCCAATGTCAAAGTCACATACTTAGTGCATTAAAAGCCTTAACGCTCGGGTAAATGTCGTATATTTTCTGTTCTCTTGCACGGATCTGCTTGATATTTCACGCACGCATTGCTAATGGTCCCAGACTGCCCTGTGACCACATACTTGCCCCTTATTAGAGTAATCATACCGGTATTACCTCTAGGGGAAGGGGCCAAGTGAATTTGTTGTGGTATGGACCTGGCACCAGGTCAGGTTATTCCAATTTCAGGGCTGAATATATATTTATTTTGATGTAAATATTCCGTTTTGATTTTGGGATTTTTCCCCCAATGCAGCAGCTTAAATGCGGGATCGAACCCGTTGGCCCGGCATTAAATGACCTTAGCTGTTGATAGGCCGTTAACCACCAATAGACATACCTGGTGCGTTCAAAACCTTAATATGCTCGGGTAAATGTCTTATAATGTATGTTTCCTTGCACGGAGCTGGTTTATATTTCACACACACATTGCTCTACTGGTCCTCTACGGTCTGGTGACAAAACCACGACCGTCCCGCCCCTGCTAAGCCCAGGGTCAATATTCGAAAACCTTAACGATGAGGTAAATGTATTATTTATATTTCCTTTCAGGGATCTGCTTGATATTTCACTCATGAATTGCTCTAATGGGCATCTACCGCCCTGTGACAAATCCACTAAGCTCAGGGTCACATATTTGATGCCTTAAAGTTGGGGTCCCATCTAGTCGGCATAAAATGTTATTTATAGGAATTCAACAAATGTACAATTGTGTACCTGTTCCACCAGTTTAAAAAAAATACGAGTGCCCGCCATACATATTTAACCCTTGAATAATCTTTATTTTACTGATAGTGACTCGCGGTGGTATCAAGCTTTTTTGATATGCAAATTAGTCAGGACATTTTTAAATTGTGTATGCCAATTAACTGCGTCACCTGACAATAAATAGGGAGAATGAATATTAATTTCCGTTAACATTTGAAGGAAACATGGTTATCGCCCCTGATATCAGTGTGGAAATTCACGTTTGATATAAAAAAGAAATTTAACAATGTCAATTAATACGTCGGGTAATGGTGAATGAATGTTTATTGTGCCCGAAAAACGTCATAGTCTAAAGAATGGACAAAACATGTGTCTCCCTATATTATGGGCTGACATGTGGGACTCGGTTTAACCCTTACTACGCTGAATTAAATTTTCTCGTCTGCTGGAAATGTTTTATTTTCAATATTTCTCGATAAAAACCTGTCCACTGGAGACGATTCTCATGTGCTGTCAAAACAGGTTTTTTTGTTAAGAATTAAGGCAAAAATTAAAAACAGCAGACGATAGTTTTCGTCTCCCGCGTAGTGAAGGTTAACGCTCGGGTAAATGTCTTATACTTTCTGTTTACTTGCACGGATCTGCTTGATATTTCACACACGCATTGCTATAATGGTCCTCTACCGACCTGTGACACAATCACGATCGCCTTGCCACCCCCCCCCCCCCGCTAAGCCTAGGGTCAAGGTCACATACGTGGTGTGTTCGAAGCTCTGATACAGTGCAACCTCTCTACATCTCTACAACAGCCACCCATGGGAAGGAGCAAAACTGGCTGCTGTAGAGAGGTGGCTGTTGTCGGGAGGCTAATGCTGAATTAAATATTATCGTCTGCTGTCAATGTAAAAATTTGCTTTGATAGTTCTTATCAAATACATGCTTTGACAGCATTTTAGAATCATTTCCAACGGAAATGATTCTGAAGTGCTGTCAAACCATGTTTTTATTGACAAAGACGGCAAAGGCAACAGCAGACGACACTTTTCATGCTCAGCAATCTAGCTGAAGGGGTCTATGTCGCACAGGGTACTACACATATGTACCCTAGCATGTAGGGTACTACATTTATGTACCCTGACGGGATGGGGTACTACATTTACGTACCCTGTTGCGTCGACTATAACAATGTTTTTAGAACCAGTCGACTATGCGCGCACCTGTCGCGGATAACGATTACGACATTGACTTTTGGTTTAGGCTACCTAGGTATGGTAGGTAATAACGTGCACATTCGCAGCTTCAAAAGACGTTTATGGCTGTCATATTTTTCAAAATGATATATTTTAGCTATTCTATGCTTATGAATCAATCATCCTATAGCAATGCGCATGCGCAGGAACTTGCCGATTTACGGCAGTTAGCAGACTGACAGTTTGCGCCATTTTCATATAGCAATGCGCATGCGCAGGAACTTGCAGATTCACAGCAGTTAGCAGACTGGTTCCCGACTTGCCGACTTGGCTTCCAACTGCAAATCATGGGGTACATTCGTGGAATAAAATTAAATTAGGGTACACATCTGTAGTACCCTACATGCTAGGGTACATATGTGTAGTACCCTGTGCGACATAGACCCCTTCAGCAGCAAGCTAAGGGTTAGATACAGAGGAAATCATCCATTTGCGATATAAAATATCGGCTGTTACAGAGAGCGTGTTGTTGTAGAGAGGTGGCTGTTCGGGGAGGTTCAACTGTATTACAAATGTCTTATAATGTATGTTTCCTTATGTGCTTGATATTTCACACACTCATTGCTCTGATGGTTTGCTTTCGTGCTGTGACAAATCCACGCTTCTCTGACCCTCTGTGTTTCAAATGTGCCTCGTTTTCTTTGGCTGCCAGTGGGTGCATTGGGCCACATTTCACGTTGAATTTATGGCACGTGAGCCGTGAATAAGCCTAGTACAGTCAAACATCCCCGAACGGCTACCTCTCTACAACAACACCCTCTCTGTAACAGCCGCTATTTTATATCCCAAATGGATGAGTTCCTAAATATTTAACCCTTATAATTTTGTGCATGAAAATTGTCGTCTGCTGTTGCCTTTGCCTTCTTTGTCAATAAAAACATGTTTTGACAGCACTTTAGAATCATTTCCGTTGGAAATGATTCTAAAGTGCTGTCAAAGCATGTATTTAATAAGAATTATCGAAGAAAATAAATAGACAGCAGACGACAATATTTAATTCAGCATTAACCTCCCAACAACAGCCACCTCTCTACAGCAGCAATTTTTACGTCTTCCCATTGGTGACTGTTGTAGAGAGGTTGCACTGTACTTTCGAGGGGTGGGGCTTAGAGTGACTCGGCTGTGGATTGACCTGGCATCAGACTAGGTTATTCTATTTTTTTGACCGAGTATATATGTTTGTGTAAATATTCGGTTCTGATAACGGCAAACAAATTAGGAATATTTTTCTCTGAAAATATGTCTTGGAATTTCATTAGAATTGCGTCCTTTGGTCTCAATTATAATACAATTCCAAGACATTTTCATGATACAATTCACATGTTGTATTTACAGGCAAAAATAAAAGCAAATATTATGAATTGTCTGCTAATTTTTAGCAACTTTTGCCCACACCTTTCCAAATATTCCAATGGTTAAATCCTGGTACAGCTATGGTGACACGTAGAATGATTAACCCTTAGACCGCTACTCACAACAATTGTCGTCTGCTGTTGCTTTTATATCTTGCCTTATTTCTCAATAAATTTGTTCCAATGGAAATAATTCTGAAGTGCTGTCAAAGCATGTTGTAAATTATTCTAAAGTGCTGTCAAAGCATGTTTTTGATGATATAAATGGAAATAGAAAATAAAAAGCAGACGACAGCAAAAATGATGCTCTATATTTGCTGTAAGTTCCATTTTCTCATCCGGAGTCCAAATTTACGGAGCCCCGCAGAGGACGTAGAATTCTTTGTTTTATTAACTCGTTCCCACGAAATAACAATTTGTTCCCTCAATTTAACAATTCGTTCCCACGAATTAACAATTCGTTCCCACGAATTAACAATTCGTTCCCTCAATTTAACAGTTCGTTCGCACGAAATAACAATTCGTTCCCACGGGAACGAATTGTTGATTCGTGGGAATGAATTGTTATATCGAGGGAACGAATTGTTAATTCGAGGAGAGAACGAATTGTTAATTCGAGGGAACGGACTTTCATTTCGTGGGAACGAATTGTTAATTCGAGGGAACGAATTGTTAATTCGTGGGAACGAATTGTTAGTTCGAGGGAACGAATTGTTAATTCGTGGGAATGAATTGTTATATCGAGGGAACGAATTGTTAATTCGAGGAGGGAACGAATTGTTAATTCGAGGGAACATATTTTCATTTCGTGGGAACGAATTGTTAATTCGTGGGAACGAATTGTTAGTTCGAGGGAACGAATTATTAATTCGAGGGAACGAATTGTCATTTCGAGGGAACGAATTGTTAATTCGAGGAGGGAACGAATTGTTAATTCGAGGTAACGAATTGTTAATTCGTGGAAACGAATTGTTAATTCGAGGGAACGGACTTTCATTTCGTGGGAACGAATTGTTAATTCGAGGGAACGAATTGTTAATTCGTGGGAACGAATTGTTAGTTCGAGGGAACGAATTGTTAATTCGTGGGAATGAATTGTTATATCGAGGGAACGAATTGTTAATTCGAGGAGGGAACGAATTGTTAATTCGAGGGAACATATTTTCATTTCGTGGGAACGAATTGTTAATTCGAGGGAACGAATTGTTAGTTCGAGGGAACGAATTATTAATTCGAGGGAACGAATTGTCATTTCGAGGGAACGAATTGTTAATTCGAGGAGGGAACGAATTGTTAATTCGAGGAACGGGAATTGTTAATTTCTGGGAAACGAATTGTTAGTTCGAGGGAACGAATTGTTAATTCGAGGGAACGAATTGTCATTTCGAGGGAACGAATTGTTAATTCGAGGAGGGGACGAATTGTTAATATGAGGGAACGAATTTTCATTTCGAGGGAACGAATTGTTAATTCGAGGGAACGAATTGTTAGTTCGAGGGAACGAATTGTTAATTCGAGGGAACGAATTGTCATTTCGAGGGAACGAATTGTTAATTCGAGGAGGGAACGAATTGCTAATTCGAGGGAACGAATTGTTAAATTGAGAGAACGAATTGTCATTTCGAGGAACGAATTGTTTATTCGTGGGAACGAATTGTTTGTTTGAGGGAACGAATTATTAATTCGAGGGAACGAATTGTCATTTCGAGGGAACGAATTGCTAATTCGAGGGAACGAATTGTTAAATTGAGGGAACGAATTATCATTTCGTGGGAACGAATTGTTAATTCGAGGGAACGAATTGCTAATTGAGGGAACGAATTGTCATTTCGTGGGAACGAATTAATAAAACAAAATCCATGTCCCATGCGAGGCTCCGTACAAATTAACCAAGAATGTCGTCCATATTGTGCATCACTGGGGGGAATTATCAAATGACAACCCCACATTTTAGCGCCAACAATTATTGGTTGATAAATTGGGATTTCCTGACGTGTGACATCCACATCTGTCCGTCCCGGGACTAGGCTATATTTAGCGAGATTGTTTACGCTGTTGACGGAAATTGCCGTCTGCTGTTTTTCATTTTTGCTTTAGTTCTTGACAAAAACCTGGTTTTGACAGCACATGAGAATCGTCTCCACTGGAGACGATTCTCATGTGCTGTCAACACCAGGTTTTTGTCGCGAAATATTGAAAATAAAACATTTTCAGAGACAACAGCATTTAATTCAGCGTTGTAAGGGTTAAAGGCATTGTCTCGCAGATAAGTACACCCCTAATAAGTAACTTGAATGGATTTTGATATGTTAATTTTGCAACCAATCTAACCGTCACACAGGTTTTCAGACTAGTCCATTTATGAAAAAGGGGTTGTTGTTTTTTTCTTCGAAATATATGAAAATTACTTTCAAAACGTGCAGATCCTGATGAGACGGCTCGTTACGAGCCGGCTCATCTGGATCTGCACTGTTTTCATAAACCGCTATAGCGGGCTTTCGGGTTCACAGGGTTAAGGAGAACGTATGAAATACATTTATTTTGTGTGTGAAATTTTTAAAACTTCTATATTTCTATAAC
The DNA here is from genome assembly GCA_029237695.1 of Conchocele bisecta. Taxonomy (NCBI): domain Eukaryota; kingdom Metazoa; phylum Mollusca; class Bivalvia; order Lucinida; family Thyasiridae; genus Conchocele; species Conchocele bisecta. The sequence continues at coordinate 66,720,611 of CM055275.1, forward strand.
AGAACGTGCATTACTAAAATCTACACTCTAAACCGCGTAAATAAGTCATACGTTAGATTTCTATAATGTCCTTATAATGTCCCCATCATTTGCAGTTAACAGTCGTCTGCGTGTATTGTTACACAACCGTCTGCGTTTATCTTTCCAAGTAGCCTATTTCACCAACATGGCAAAGTATACTTACCTAGTAAAGTATACTTTCAGGGAGAAATTTTCAATTTAAGGATTTTTAATAATTTTTATTATACTGAATGTATTACATTATCACAGCCATTTTGGCTGCGATAATGTAATGAATTCAGTATAATAATTCTGCATACTTTTAATCATCAAATATATGCAGTGGTTAGTTCTATATGAAATAATGCATTTTGGGAAAAATAAATGATTGCTCCCTCAAAGTATACGTTGCTATATAAGTATACTTTGCAATTTTGATGAAATCGGCTACAGATTATCAACATATATTGGAACTGCAACTTGCAATTTGATTGCATGAGCTGTAGCAACTACAACTCAGCCAATCAAGCTGCTTGATTTCAAGCACGATATTCAAGTAATTTGAAATGAAGAAATTGACAGACGTTTGCAAGATTAGCACAGGCGGTAGTGTACGTAAAGAAAAGCATCGGCGAATTGGCAATAATGGTTTCATCAAAGGAAATACCATGATCGTAAAATGAGTTATCCGCATGCAGTCACCCGTGACAGGAAATCATTCACATCATGGCTTACCGTGACTGCATAATTTTGGCTTATGGGATTTGTGACCAGTGTAGCTCCAGTTCAAATAGCACACTTATGTGGCCTAATAACGATATTGCTTGCTAGGAATGACAAACAGTGCAGATCATGATCAGACTGTGCGGATTCACGGGCTGATCTGGATATACACTGGTCGCAAATTCGATAAGCTCCATTTTTTCAGTCACAGCCACGATTACGTTTGAATACTATGATTCTCTTCGTCTGGGTATCAGTCATGTATGGTGGCCTATGTTTGCCATTTACTTAACGTGATAACGTGATATCTAAGTACACTTTGTAAGTCGTCTTAATCGCATAATTATCGCGTCAAGTCGACTTACCTATGGTGGCATTGTTCTGCCATCGACTTAAAGTGATATCATCGTTACTAAGTCGTATGTGTTGTCACAGTGTACGTTGTCTTAATCTCATAATTATTACTGCCATCGACTTAACATGATCCCGTCTACGCTAAGTCGTAAGTGTTGTCACACTGTAAGTCGTCGTGATCTCATAATTATCGCGTCAAGACTACATACCTATGGTGGCTGTTTATGCCATCCACATAACGTGATAACGTGACAGCTAAATCGTCTTAATACACGTTGTAAGCTCATAATTATCGCGTCAAGACGACTTAACTAATTTGCTAGTACGAGATAAATTGGACAAGCTATCTTAATTTATACATATTTTCTCGTCGAAGAATGTCAATAAGACGACTTAACATACATCCTTATCTTGACCAGTTAGTAAGTCGTCTTGACGCGATAAGTATCGCGTCAAGACGACTTTCTAACTGGTCAATTATACGAGATAAAAATAAACTAAACTCGATTTTAACGAGATTTCGAGTTATTTCGTTCAATTTATATAAATATGCCACGTTGGTGCTACTGATTCATATACAAACAGAGCTCCAGATAAGATGCGCATTTGCGTTGCCAAAACCCAATTGAAGTCAGAAGTAGTGAGTATCAAAAAGCAATGGAAAATGTGTGATATCTTTATCATGCTACAGAAAACAATACACAGACCACAAATATAGCATATTTTCTTATTTTTCCATGAAAACACTTCTTGGTATTTCATTAGAATTGTCTCCCAGGAGACAATTCTAATGAAATGCCAAGACATGTTTCACTTAGAAGAAAACCATTCAATAATTGCTGTCTGTTGATGTGTAAACAGTAGTGTGATTTTATCTTACCCAATTAAAACTTTGAAATACCCAATTGCTTCAGAAATGATGGAGTGAAAATACTCAATTACTAATTCCTTATTAGTATTAATATTTAAAAAATGGACATTCTGGCTACTAAAAATGTCAGAAGTTATTTGAAAAAGTACTATGTTGTTACAAATACAATGTATTTATTATGTATTCGAGAAGCTGTAAAATAGTGTTGACATTTTTAGCGTTATCACTTCATTTTTAAAAATCCTAGCGCTAACCCATGATACGTCGTAGTAACGCGATAATAATGTAGTTAATACGACTTATCATGTGTATTAAAACGACTTACCTATCGCGTTATCACGTTAAATAGATGGCAGAAATATGCCACCATAGTAATGTTCCTCATTTCGGGTGATTTTGTGCTAGTTTGGTGTCATCGTAAGGAATATATGCATTTATATGTATTTATATGTGTGTGATATAGGATCATTCAGTTGAGGATTATTGTGTTATAGATTAGCGAAACATGTAGGTATATTAAAGGTAAGTTGAAATTGATTTATGATGTTCTAACAGCCTTTTATTTTGAGAGAAGACGTGTACAACATATTAAATATAGTGTCATAGATACTGTCATTTACAAGGGGTTGTAGTACACAATTTTGATAGACCGTAAATTTCACATTAAACGTTTTCTTGTCAACAAATGTAAATCCAGCAATTGAATTTCCAGACGGTCCTAAATTTGCTCTTACGAACATTTTACTAGTGGAGGCCGTTTCACTAAACTTCGTACGACTAAAATGTTCGTAAGTGCAAAATTATGATAGTCTTTAAATTTCACATTAACAATGTTTTCTTGTAAACAGTTATTGGATTTACATTTATTGAGCATAGGCTGCATATGCAGCCTATGCTCAATACATGTAAATCCATCAATTCATATTTCCAGACGATCCTAAATTTGCTCTTACGAACATTTTAGTCGTACGAAGTTAGTTGTGAAACGGGCCTCAGGAGTCTACAGAGGGAAGCACATAGAAACCATTACGCTATATTTAAAATTAGAACTTGAATAAAAAAACTACCTATTTAAATATAATGCAAATATATACTCATTATGTTGCGAATGATATTACACATGAATTGGAGATGTGATTTGTTTCCATTTCGTTATGTACGCCGAATTTTTGCTTATAGTCGCCACCCTCTCCGTCTGTCCGTCTGTCCGTCTGTCGGTGCGAGAGTTGTGTTCATGTTTTCGCGTACCTATTATCTCTGTAACCGTAAGTTGGATTGGCTTGAAACTTCGTATGTTTATTTGTCTTTATCAATATATTCAATCTATAGTTCACACATTCGTCCCACGCAATAGTTCAACCACCGGCGTCAAACTTGCGCACAGTATGAACGTTTCTGAACATATATCAGCAATGCCAGCTCGCAACCAAGCAGCTTGATTGACTGAGACTGAGCTGTAGCACAGCTCAGGCTCTGTCAATCAAGCTGCCTGATTGCAAACACAAAGTATTTTTCATAGACATTGACAAACATAGGTAATATTAGCATTAGTGTTTTATAATATTATGTTCATGCTGACGTACCTTAGAATCGTCTGTAAAGGTTATTCAACAATCAAGTTTCAAATATCGAAAGAATACAGGTGACATTTTTTGATGGATATCATAATTATCTGGAGCTAAACTGTGGCTGTGACTGAAAAATTGTGGCGTAAGGGTTTTGTGACCAGTGTAGCTCCTGATCAAATATCACACTCCTGGGGCCCATTTCACTAAACTTCTTACGACTAAAATGTTCGTAAGTGAAAATTTAGGATCGTCTGGAAAATTCAATTGATGGATTTACATTTATTTAGAATAGGTTGCATATTCAGCATATGTTCAATAAATGTAAATCCAATAATTGTTTACAGGAAAACATCGTTAATGTGAAATTTACATAATTATCATAATTTTGCACTTACGAATATTTTAGTCGTACGAAGTTTAGTGAAACGGCCCCCAGTATCCTGATAACGATCTATATTGCTTAGTAGATGGAATTGCGAACAGTGCAGATCCTGATCAGCCTGTGCGGATGCACAGGCTGATCTGAATCTACACTGGTAGCAAAACCCACAAGCCCCATTTCTCCAGTCACAGCCACAAATGATAATGGCTTTCCTTACAAACATTTGTCGCGTTAATTTCTACATCAAGGAGAGATTTTTGTTTACAAAAAGGGTCAGAAACTGTTCCTTGGCGCCGAATTAAACGCAATGCCTCGAGCAATAGACAAAGTCGAGTTTATGAAAGGGCTTCATATCGTTGTCATTAACAGTGTATGTTAGTGTGACTTAACTATGTTCCATTTGTAACTTTGTGGATGGATGCGTATCACAGCGATGAATCCAGCCTAAGGATTCATATCACAGCCCGCAATCCCGTGTATCAGCAGAGAAAACATTGAACTGGAAACGCTTTCATCCCCAACGTTTACTAGAATAGAATATCAGTAATGAAATGGAAACGAAAAATATCCCCAGCGTTAATTTATCAGAACACAAGCAATAAAACACAAGAACGGCGTCGTTAAACGAAGCTAATCCCCTCGCTGGCAGCCTTGATAAAAAACAAAAAAACGAAAACAAACAAACAACATAATTCCTCAGTGACCTTGACCTTGGGCGGTTGGACGTGAGACTATGCAAAGCAAAGCACCATCCCTAGAAACACATATTATCCAAATTGGTGAAGTGGTTCATAAGATATTGAATAAACAAAACAAGAACTTTAATATGTTTGCCTTACAGACAAGGTGAACACAAGTCCTCAGTGACCTTGACATTGTGGGCGCTCGGACGTGGGTCGTATGAACAGCAACGCACCATCCATAGACACACATTGTTGCCAAATATTATCAAAATAGGTGAAGCGGTCCATGAGTTATTGAAACATGAAATGTGATACGTACATGGACTAACGCTATATCCCCTCTTGCCTATCGGCGAGGGGATACTCAGTAACAGCTAGGATGTACTTCGCAAAAACCATATCAACGCCAATTCCTAAGTCGTTTGACCATAATTAGCAGTGGACAAGATAGGGGTACATGACGAGGTTGATTTTTCTTGCTTATGGGTAAATGAACATATTGTTTCCTTTGTGCAGATCCAGTACGGACAGGTTACAGGTCATGTAGTCGTTCCACCGCATGTATAATCCATACGAATAGTGAAAGTAGGAGAGACTGGTGACGTAATAGGCATTTTAACGACGTTTTTTTTTCAAAATGGCCGAAAACCGGATGTTGAAGTATATGATATACGTATAACAAGGTGTATGATCACGTGGTACTAACAACAACAACAAGTACTGAAACTTCCAGAATCCATCTGATTCAAAGTACGGATTCTTTTATATTGTCCTTATTACGTAACGGATTTTGATGAAATATGGCGCATCAAACGCGTCTTGTTAATCTGCATTTGGTAGTCTTCCAAACGTCTGTAGTTTTTGCGAAGAATCGATTTCGTGTCTACTGACACGGACATCGATTCTTCGCAAAAACTACATAAGGTCTGTGCCGAACTCCATGGACCACCAAATGCAGTTCTGGAAAACGAGTTTGCTGCGCCATATTTCATCAAAATACGTTTCATATTAAGGAAAATATCAAATAATACTTACTTTGGAGTGTTGTTGTTGTAACCTCGTGATCATGCATCTTGCATAAGAGAGGTACGAACTAGCGTTTCTTGGACGTACCTGACAAACAATGGTGAGCTATTTAACGTGTTCTCATTTACTAATATAAATTAAAAAAACATATCCTTTCAAATTGTGCATTTGCTTGACATTTCAAACATCAGTAACGATTATGTATTCTGTATTTCGTTGCTAAACACGTTGAATTGTGTGTTGTCTTCAAGGAATGTGACTTTTGCGTAAACGTCGTTACGTAGGAAACGGCATTTCGTGGAGTAGTTGTTCGCAAGTTTATATAGTAGAACCTCTCTAAACCGGCAGTAAAGACAGAAAGAAAGAGCAACGGCAGGACAAAAACAGAACTATTATGGAAAGAATATAGAGAATAGTAGGCTAGTGCCGTGAATGGGAAAAATTATCTGGCAAGGCTTAGGAAACGGGATGGACGAGGCTCTGCCGAGCACATCTCGTTTCCGTGCCGCGCCAGATGTTTTGTTCCCATTCACGGCACTAACCTACTATTCTATTTATCCCGTCAACACCTACAAATGGCTGTAAAATGCAAAAATAGTATTGACTGGATATCAAAAATGTTTCACGGCACCGTGTTTCACGGCACATACGCACTGTGTTGACGGGATAAAAACAAATACGTGACCGTCAGCAAATAAGGCATGACACAATATGCAGTTCCAATAACAATGCTGATAAACAAAGACAACGCAGTGACACACGTAAATACATCATACGCATACGCACACACACATATACACATATGAGCATACTCCGATACAAAATGCAAAATGCAATACGGCTGTTTTGACGCCAATAACAATAGAGTACAACGACTCAGGGATTCCGCTGGCGATCGCGACTTTCGCAATTGGCGATAAAAAATTACAATTTTGAAAAAAAAATCAAAAATATATATATATATTTTTTCCAAAATTGTAATTTTTTATCGCCAATTTTTTGAAATGCCGATTTTTTTATTTTCCCCAGCGGAATCCCTGCAACTGTCAATGTATTGTCGTCTTTGTTTATCAGCATTGTTACTTGCACTGTATCACAGATCCAACTCCAGGTAAGTCTATGTGGGCCCCGACTGACAAAACGGGACTTATCGGTTATCCTAACCGATAAGTCCCGTTTTGTCAGTCGGGGCCCACATAGACTCAACTGGATTTGGATCTGTGAAGCGGAAGGATATAATTGGTGCGGTTAGACGGCGTATCTATCGGCGACTGTTACTGTGGTAATAACGTCGCTCTAAAATGGGAATTAATTACAGATAACATCTTCATCGGGATATTTACAAATTTAAACCAGCGAAAAGTCGCTCCATTATAAATACAATCCACTCTATTTGTGTCGTGTAGCCCTTGAAGTTGATACGAACAATGCAGTGTAAACGTCACAAAGTATGCAACCGTTTAATTACACAAATTCATATTACCAAGATGAGCAAAATTAAGGATATAGGAGAAGTCCTTCCAAAACCTTTTACTGGAAGTCTTAAATCCTGAGGTTTTGACACATCCTAGCTTTGCAAAAGACATGCAATGTATCGAACGTTTGACCTTGGAATGATCAAAGGTCAAATGTTATTTTTCCCTGCAGGTCTCACGGGACGGTCAGAAAAAGTACTGAATATTGTGATGGATGATTATTTGTGCATTTTCGCAATACACTTATTCTGAAAGTTGCACGGGTGTGTGCAGAATCTTACAATACTTTCGATTATTCTGCTTGAGTCGGACATCTGGGGACCGTTTCACTAAACTTCGTACGACTAATATGTTCGTAAGTGCAAATTTAGGATCGTCTGTAAATTTCATTTGATGGATTTACATTTATTGAGCATATGCTGCATATGCATTAAAGCAGCCTATGCTTAGTAAATGTAAATCCAATAATTGTTTACAAGAAAACATTGTTAATGTGAAATGTACAGACTATCATAATTTTCCACTTACGAACATTTTAGTCGTAAGACATTTGCAAGGAGAGGAACAATATAAGGTGCAATATTTCGTTCCAATCCTCTTACACTGCCGGAAGAAACAAATGGGTCTATTGTTTTCGTCACGTGTGTCCATCCATCTGCCCGTCCGTCCGTCACGTTTCTTGTAAGAAGTAAAACTACCGTAATAGGTCGGGACTTCAAACTTCGTGTGTGCCTTTGCTATGGTGTGTAGATCCGCAAAATTAAATTCGATTTTTGATTCGACTCTCGGTCATGGATTATCTCCCCTTTTTCGACTTAGAATTCGCCAATTTTATTTTACCTTGTAAGAAGTAATTTTAACCGTAATCGGTACGGACTTCAATCTTCGTGTGCATGGTGTATGGTGTATCATTAGGGTGTATAAATTCGCATAGTGAATTTCGATTTTTGAATCGACCCCACCTCCCCCCCCCCCCCCCCCCCCCCCGTCTCATAGATTATCTCCCCCTTTTCGACTCAGAACTTTGCAATTGTCATAAAACTTTCAAACAGTACTAGGTAGAGACTTGAAACTTGGTATGTAGCATTCTTATGGTGTGTAGATGCACAAAGTGATATTCGATTTTAATTCAACCTATCGGGTATTGATTATATCCATCTGTTTATGATTTAGAAATTCACTGTCTATTGGCAGAGGAAAATTGCGCCATCGACTTTGCTCTTGTATAAATTATAATAATATGAATATACTAAAATTGGCTACTTTTTAGAAAACTGTTTTACACTACTGTAAAATACTACAAATATATCAATATGTAAACACATTTTCTAATGTTAAAAGTAATATAGTTTATAGACGTGTTATTTTAAATGTAAGTGTTCATAATATTTACTAATGCATTGGAAGACTAATATATTCATAAACTCCTCTCTGCGCTACAAATCACACGCACCAAGTTATTCAATAATACTACGAGGGAGGGAAGTTTAAAACGTTTCGAAACAACAATTTCTGTTTCGGATTTGGTTATCTAAATATGGAAACAAATACACATTCCGTCAGTTTTAATCATGCAACTAACCGGTATTTCTTCATATTACCATGGACCGTCAAGCTATGCTGACAACGATATGTTTGACACTAATCTGCAGGCTGTGTGATTTATTCAGAAAATGAAATAAATCTTTTCAAGATTGTGACGTCATGTTGACATTGCTGGCATGTGTTAAACCTGTCCGTACCATAACAAATTCATGGACTTTATCCTGCATGTCCTTGAAGTGATCTTTATCAAGATGGCCGAACATTCTGAATCTGAGTGATTATAGTAGAACCTCTCTAAACCGGACACACAGAAAGATGTGTATTCTTAATTATGGTAGGGTTGGTTTAGAGTTATCTATTATGTTAATGTGTGTTCCTGTTCTCAAAGCACACACTCATTTCTTGAAATGCTTATATGCAAGTTTTACAGTGGAACATCTCTAAAGCGGACACCCTGGGGGACCTCCCAGTGTGTCCGGTTTAGAGATGTTCCACTGCAGTAGTATTACTTTTGTAACGGCCCTCAATTTATGATTCGCCTTAACGGTAATTGTTATACAAACTATTTCTTTTGGCCCAATATAAAGATAACTATGTTAATTCCTGCTTTCAGGACTGCAGACATGGAACGCGTTATGAATATTCTTTTTCTTTGCGATTTGTTACGCTTCGTATGTGGCGACAAAATGTAAGATTATGTCGACACACTAGAAGGATTTTCCCACGCTGATTTCATTAAGTATCAAGAAGCATTGAAATAGCTGGGCCGAATATTAACGTTGATAGGCCCTGGTAAAAGAGAAAAGTTTGAGTCTTTGTTTATGCTTATTTTTTTGTATTTATGATGATTGTATTATTGAACGACTAGTGCTAAAACAAATGAGAACCCCCACCCTCACCCCCCCCCCCTCCCCCCCCCTTACCCCTCCCCCCCCCCCCCCCCCCCCCCCCCCCCCCCCCCCCCCCCCCCCCCCCCCCCCCCCCCCCCCCCCGTCCCCCCCCCCCCCCCCCCCCCCCCCCCCCCCCCCCCCCCCCCCCCCCCCCCCCCCCCCCCCCCCCCCCCCCCCCCCCCCCCCCCCACCCCCCTGTCCACCGGAAAATAACAGGAAACGTTTATATCTTGCTTGTACGTTGTGGCACATTCACCGATTTGGTCAAGTCTATAGACCATAAATTTGGTCAGTCTGAAAGACCATATACATGTAATATAAGCCATGTGATTTTGTACCTAAGAAGATGTGTGATATCTCATGTAACATACTTACAAAAGTTATACGATATTTTACGTAATTGACGTCGAACCTTCATACAAGGAAATACAAATGTCCAACACCGTATTCACAACGTTACGTGTATCGGGTCACGTCGATCGTTGGTGAAATTTCGGAGCAAATGTAGAATATAATTTAGAATTCCGCATTTACATTTCGTAGACTTTCAACGTCATTTACAGAAAATATTACAGTTTCTGTAAATATGTTCCATGCAAAATCGCAAACCGCCTGCGCTAATCTTTCAAATGTTTATCGATTTCTTTATTTAAAAATAATTGAATATTGTGCTTGATCGGCTGAGCCTGAGATGTACTACAGCTCAAGCAATTTGATTGTCTGAGCCTGAACTGTAGCACAGCTCAGGCTCAGACAATCAAATTGCTTGATTGCGAAAAACATATGCTAGAAACGTTTTATAACCTGGACAAAATTAACGCAGACAGTTTTGTAGGTGTAATCTCACAAGAAAGAAAAATAGACGCGCTTGATCCATTTTTTTTTTTAGATGAAAACTTTCAGAAATCGGAGGACAAGCACACATTTTGGTCAGTCTGTGAGACCACATGGAAAAGTCGCGGGAATACTGGACGAGGCCTACCGGCCTTCGTCCAGTATTCCCGCGACTTTTCCAAGTGTACCATGATTCGTACCTAAGCAGATGTGCGATATCTCATGAAAAAAAAAATATATTTGACGATTTTTTTTTTGGAGCGAATGCGAAATAAATTTCCACATTTGCTATGAACATTTCATCAATGTTAATCCTTACACTCCTAACCCTTAGATCGCTATCTTATTTTGTTGTCGTCTGCTGTTTATTTTCTATTTTCCATTTTTATCATCAAAAACATGCTTTGACAGCATTTTATAATAATTTACAGCATGCTTTGACAGCACTTAAGAATCATTTCCATTGGAAATTATTTAAGAATAATTTCCATTGGAAATGATTCTAAGTGCTGTCAAACCATGTTTTATTGAGAAATAAGGCAAGATATATAATCAACAGCAGACGACAATTGTTGTGTGTAGCGGTCTAAGGGTTAAGTCACACACCTCAGTATCATCATAGATATTTCAGTTTCTGTAAATATGTTCAATGTAAAATCGCACATCTTCTTACAATATCGACTGCGTTAATTTTGCCAGTATTTTTCAATTCCTTTATTTCAAAATACTGCAATATTATGCTTGAAATTAGGCAACTTGATTGTCTGAGCTTGAGCTGTAGCACAGCTCAGGCTCAGACAATAACATTGCTTGATCAAATTGCTTCATTGCGAGTTGGCAGTGCCAACATATGCAAGAAACGTTGGCAATCTGTTCAAGATTAACGCAGTCGGTTGTGTATGTACAAAATGATTTGTCTCGTATAATTATATACACTAACACAATATATTCTATAATGTTGGCATTTATTTTTCTTCAGGGCAAATGTCCACTGAGGCAGACGTCTTCGTCAGAACCTCAATAAAAACGGATATGGACCACAATTAGCGTCAGACGTCGTGTCCTAGGGATTTTATAGCCCGCCATAGCCGCTGGTATTCGCAGCTTTACAGTACCACCTGCGCTAATCATGCCAATATTTCCGAATTCTTAATTTCAAAATACTCGAAAATTGAGCTTGAAATCAAGCAGCTTGATTGTCTGAGCCTGAGCTGTAGCTCAGGCTCAGACAATCAAGCTGCTTGATTGCGAGCTGGCGTTGTTCGCAATCAAGCTGCTTGATTGCAAGCTGGCGTTGTTCGTAGATGTTCAGAATCGTTGATAATCCGGGCAAGATTAACGCAGGTGGTTGTGTATTCGTTGTCCATTGCGATATAGGATTTATTGTGTATTCCGTAGCAGTCTTATTGGATATGAGCGTTCTCGAGTGGAATACGACAGACAGTATATTGTGCTGAACCTCGCAGTTGACATGGATTTTTTTTATTAATTCGTTCCCACGAACTAACAATTCGTTCCCTCAATTTAACAATTAGTTCCCTCGAATTAACAATTCGTTCGCACGATATATTCGTTCCCTCGAATTAACAATTATTTCCCACGAAATGACAATTCGTCCCCTCAGTTTAATTAACAATTCGTTCCCTCGAATTAACATTTCGTTCCCTCGAATTAACAATTCGTTCCCTCAATTTAACAATTCGTTCGTTCGAATTAACAATTCGTTCCCACGATATAACAATTCGTTCCCTCAATTTAACAATTCGTTCCCTCGAATTAACAATTCGTTCCACGATATAACAATTCGTTCCCTCAAATTAACATTCGTTCCCACGATATATTCGTTCCCTCGAATTAACAATTATTTCCCACGAAATGACAATTCGTCCCCTTAGATCTGGGAGTACACTGGTTGTAAATCCTACACCTGACTACACTGGTTGCAAATCCTACACCTGACTACACTGGTTGTAAATCTTACACCTGACTACACTGGTTGTAAATCCTACACCTGACTACACCGGTTGCAAATCCTACACCTGACTACACCGGTTGTAAATCCTACACCTGACTACACCGGTTGTAAATCCTACACCTACCTGACTACACTGGTTGCAAATCCTACACCTGACTACACTGGTTGTAAATCCTACACCTACCTGACTACACTGGTTGCAAATCCTACACCTGACTACACTGGTTGTAAATCCTACACCTGACTACACTGGTTGTAAATCCTACACCTGACTACACTGGTTGCAAATCTACCAACCTGGCTACATGGTTGTAAATCCTACACCTGATCACTGGTTGTAAATCCTACAACTACCTGGACAACATGGTTGCAAATCCTACACCTACCTGACTACACTTGTTGTAAATCCTACACCTGACAACACTGGTTGAAAATCCTACACCTGACAACACTGGTTGTAAATCCTACACCTACCTGACTACACTGGTTGCAAATCCTACACCTGACAACACTGGTTGTAAATCTTACACCTACCTGACTACACTGGTTGTAAATCCTACACCTGACAACACTGGTTGTAAATCCTACACCTACCTGACTACACTGGTTGTAAATCCTACACCTACCTGACTACACTGGTTGCAAATCCTACACCTGACTACACTGGTTGCAAATCCTACACCTGACTACACTGGTTGTAAATCCTACACCTACCTGACTACACTGGTTGCAAATCCTACACCTGACAACACTGGTTGTAAATCCTACACCTGACTAAACTGGTTGTAAATACCTACTCCGACACCATGGTTGTAAATCCTACACCTACCTGACTACATGGTTGCAAATCCTACACCTGACTACACTGGTTGCAAATTCCATACACCTGACTACACTGGTTGTAAATCCTACACCTGACACTACTGGTTGAAATCCTACACCTGACTCACTACTGGTTGAAATCCTACACTGATACACTGGTTGCAAATCTCTACACCTGACTACACTGGTTGCAAACAAATCCTACACTGGACTACACTGGTTGCATCCTACACCTGACTTACAGGTGTTTAAATCCTACACCTGACTACATGGTTGCAAATCCTACACCTGACTTACACTGGTTGCAAATCCTACACCTGACTACACTGGTTGCAAATCCTACACCTGACTACACTGGTTGCAAATCCTACACCTGACTACACTGGTTGCAAATCCTACACCTGACTACACTGGTTGCAAATCCTACACCTGACTACACTGGTTGCAAATCCTACACCTGACTACACTGGTTGCAAATCAACCACTGGACCTACACCTGTGGTTAAATCTACACTGACAACACTGTGCAAATCCTACTGATACATGGTTGAAATCCTCACCTGACACATGGTTGTATCTACACCTATACATGGTTGTAAATCCTACTCCTACACTGACCTACACTGGGTTGCATCTAAACCACATGACACACTGGTTGTAAATCCTACACTGACTACACTGGTTGCAAATCCTACACCTGATTACACCTGACTACACTGGTTGCAAATCCTACACCTGACTACACTGGTTGCAAATTCAATTAACACCACTTTGTAATGACTGCAACACGATTCATCCGTGAAAGAAATACAACACATTTTCTCGTTCTGATGCTTTTCGAATTTGGTTGGAATATCTACACCGGACTACACTGGCTTTAAATTCAACTACTGTCTGTTTCACGAAAGCTGCCCAAATTTTACGACTATATAAGCAATTCGAAAACAAGATTTCTTTTGATAATATTAAATTAAAGGAAAAATTAAGAATGAGCCTTCTTTTTATTTCGTGAAATTTGGTCAAATATTGATTTTATTGCGACAAAACAATTTCCCCATGTATGTTAAATCCCCATAGACATTTTCACGGAGTGAAGATGTCTATGGGGATTTAACATGGGGCAATTTTTTAAAGATTTTTAAAATTGAACTTTTGTTTTCTTAGTTAGATCATATCCAAGCTATCCAGTCAGGTTTCGGAGTCAATTTCCAAAATGTTTCGTTTTTTTACTCCTTGAACTTTTGTTTTCTTAGTTAGATCATATCCAAGCTATCTAGTCAGGTTTCGGAGTCAATTTCCAAAATGTTTCGTTTTTTTACTCCTCCCACACTTCCTTACCACTTTTTCCCCCATGTTAAATTCCCATAGACAAATCAATTTTTCGTAATAAAATCAATATTTGACCGAATTTCACGAAATAAAAAGAAGGCTCATTCTTAAACTTTCCTTTAATTTAATATTATCGAAAATAATATTGTTTTTGGATTGTCTATATAGCCATAAATTTGGGTAGCTTTCGTGAAACAGACTATAGTCCCATTTTCTCATGACTGCAGGGATATTCATCAGCGACAATACAACACATTTTCTTGCTTAAATGCTAACTGATTCGGATTTACGCATTCGGATGTGAGCGTTGTGATTTTCGTTTATATCATCAACGATATGTCTGTCGTTCGCTGTAAAAAATCATTTTACTTACGGAATATGTGTAGTGATATGAGTGAAACACATCCCAACGATTCTGCTACAACGGAAAATGAAATTAATGGGATAAAAATTGTTTTTTAAGGTTTGTTTCCAGAAAAAAGTGACATTTCCGCGCTTGGACGATATCTAGCAGTGTCGGTTACTGGTTATATAAATGTATCGCGTCAGTGTTAAAAGGGAACACTTGTGTCCACAGTTGTAAGGTAAAAGTGTGTGTAACGTGTTATGACATAATTTTGTGAAAGAATGTGCAAATTAACTTACCAGATGGTTGCTAACAAAATGGAATCTTTATACATTTACGACCAACGTAACCCGAATTATCTGGCTGTCACGCAGAGCGACCCGCTAATGTTGCCGTAGATCATCCCTCACATACGCGCAGTCTGATCAGATCATACATTGTTCACAAATTAATCATTGAACTACATGTATGCTTACTCACATAATGAAGATTACGTAGACGATCTTACATGAATGATGATTTACTATGCTATTTATTAAACGAGTTTACTGATTTCATAAGAAACGAGGCTATGCCGAGTTCCCTACGAACTCAGCCAATGAGTTAATACATGTCATATGAAATCACCACAAATGCTAGATTATATATATTTTGTTTTCCTTTTCAAACAAATAAAATAGTTCTGTTGTATTCTATTTATTGCATACGCACAGCATCGTGTGTTCAGGCTGTATGTATCAGCATCCATGATTTCTATAAACGGTTAATTTTCATACGTATTAATCTATTGCATTATGAATTAATACACTGTGGTATTTAATACTTTATCATTTGTTCTATCTTATTTAACCCTTTCCATGATGGAAACGACTTTTCACGCCTCTGCAGAAGATGTCTTTAGAAAACATTGTGGGAAAAGGAGAAATTGCTTGTAACAAGCAATTTCTCCTTTTCCCACAATGTTTTCTACTCTATCAGATAATGTAACCATCATTTGACCCAGCATTTGATTCTTTTATTCAGATGTTTTCGATTTAGAAGAGTCGAAATATCGCAAAACAGGGAAAGGGTTAAGGATGGGAATTGGCTAAACAAACTACCATACCCAGATATTGTATACACTGCTAAAGCCCGTTTTGTGTAATGAACACTATTTAAGGCAAGTGCCCACTCAGAAGGCACACAGTGTTCTTTATAGGAATTAAATAAGTGTATAATTGTATCGCTATTACACCAATTCTAAAAATTACAAGTGCCCGCTATACAGATATAATCGTTTAGTAATATTTGTTTTACTGATAGTGACTCGCGGTTAGTGACTCAGGCTATTTTCATATGCAAATGAGGCATCATATGTTTTAACTATTTATACTTATTAAATTCGTCACCTGAAAAAATAATATTTTCGAAAGAGTATTAAGTATGATCATTGCACACCAACAAATAAATAAAGAGAATAAATAATATAGGATATGTTTTAATTATTTATACTAATTAAATGCGTCACCTGGAGAAAACAAATGGCGTATAGCGGCCACTCGTAAGTTTTAGAACTGGTGGAATAGTGACACAATTATGCACTTATTTCATTTATATAAAGAACAGTTTGTGCTTACTAAGTGGGCAAGCGCCTTTAAATTAAGTGTCTGTTTGTTTTTAGAAGAATCAGACTAGTTACAGTTGGCTAAAATACAGTGAAACCTCTCTAAACCGGACACCTGGGAGGTCCCCAGGGTGTCCGGTTTAGAGAGGTTTCACTGTAAATCTGTCATTTGATCATTCTGAGTCATATGTGTGTGCTATGCGATCATGAACAGACATTATTACCTGATATAAATGACCAAGAAACTCGTACAAACACGATCACAGGTGTTTTCTTGGTGTCCGGTTTAGAGAGGTTCCACTGCAATGTAAAATCCTTTTTGTCAACCCAATGATAACTATTTTTTCTAGCACAGCTGACGAAAAACTTTGCAGTCATTCAGTATCAGAATTGTGGATGAGTACGCTTTCTATCGCGAACAGTATAACTGAACAGACAACACTTCTGGACATCGGAGCTACCGCGTCGACAGTTTTACAAGAGTTTTCGTCCCTCGATACTTGTGAGAATGTCTCGAAGTGCCAGACTATTTCCACGGTTATTGCTGTGTGTTGTGACGGTACTGTGGCTGATTACGGACAGGACCCGTGCAGATATCTCCGGGGCGGGCGTCTTTGGTTCGATACTAGACGAGATTGACAGGAATGGATACCTACACAAAGTAAGTACGGTAGAACCTTTGGCTCCAGATAAGGAATTAGTAATTGAGTATTTTCATACGATCATTTCTGAAGCAATTGGGTATTTCAAAATTGTAATTGGGTAAAATAAAATCACACCACTGTTTTAAACATTAACAGACAGCACTTATTGAATAGTTTGCTCCGAAATGAAAACATATTTTGGCATTTCATTTGAATTGTCTCCTTGGAGACAATTCTAATGAAATACCAAGATGTGTTTTCATGGAAAATAAGAAAAACATGCTATATTTGTGGTCTGTTTATTGTTTTCTGCAGCATGATAAAGGTACCATAACATTTTTATTGCTTTTTGATACTCGCTACTTATGATTTCAATTGGGTTTTTGGCAATTTTAATTGGGTATTTAAGCAAATACGTAGCTCTGCCTACACAAAGTAAGTACGATAGAACCTTCATTTACCGGACACCCTGCACATGTATAATCTGTGTTTACCGGACACGCAGTAGAACCTGTCAATACCTGACACCCTGATAACGGTATGTATTGCACGTTAGAAACTTGATGGAATAACGAGCAGCGCCGATATGCAAGAGGGGATATAGCGTTATTCCATGTACGTGCGTGCGTGTGTACGTACGTTAATAACACCTTTCATTTTTCAATAACTTATGAACCGCTTCACCGATTTGACCACAGTATGTGTCTCGGGATGGTGCTTTGTTGTGCATACGAACCACGTCCGGCAGCCCAATGTCAAGGTCACTGAGGACTTCTGTTCACATTTTTTGTAAGGCAAAATCGTTAAAGTTTGTTTTCTGTTTATTCAATAACTGGTTTTATTATCAAGGCTGCTAGCGAGGGGATTAGCTTAGTGATAACAATGCCCTTGTTTCAATACAGCCGGCTGACTTGTGGACGTCTAATACCCTGGATGTTCTCTAATTCACGCCTCTGTGAATGTTTAGCTATATCTAGTTCACATAAACCCCCTCGCCCACCCCGGCTAACCCCACGCAGGGTTTTGAAGACATTGCTACATGCATTTCTCAATATTTATCAGGTAACCTGCTCTGTATTGACCGAATACGTACTGCCTGATAACATGCTGTTGTATCAGGCGTTGACCTGATACAAACATCCGGGTTACAACGAAGTGAAAACTGACGTTCCATTGACCGGATGACGTCACGTGACGTTACCGAATGACGTCCGTGTAATGACGCAACGTAAACAAGTCTGCGTTCTGTCCACGTCATCTGTGGTCAGTTTCGAGCATGAAACGGTACCTGATAAATAGAATAGATAAATAGAATACCAGGCTACTATCTTTTGATATCAAGTTTACCAAACTTGGCTCGGAAACGGTAGGAATTCCTCGGCAAGCCTAGGAATTCCTACGCGTTTCCTAGCCTCGCCTGATGACTTGATATCAAAATACACTAGCCTGGTATTCTATATGTATCAGGTAACCTGTCCTGTATTGACCGAATACGTACTGACTGATACCATGTTGTTGTAAGCAGCAATTGTTGTAGTCATCTAATGTCATTTTCGAGCATAAAACGTTACCTGATAAATAGAATACCAGGCTAGTGTATTTTGATATCAAGTTTATCAGGCTCGGCTCGGAAACGGTTGGAATTCCTCGGCAAGCCTCGGAATTCCTACGCGTTTCCTAGCCTTGCCTGATAAACTTGATATAAAAGACAATAGCCTGGTATTCTCTATACGAGCAGACCGTGGCCGGAGTGGCCGGAGTGGCCGAGGGGTAATACCGTCTGACTTCCACGCTGGCGACCCGGGTTCGATTCTCGGCCAGGGCGTTAGTATTTCTGAGATACTTTGTATTTCCTGCTCTACTAGTCCTTTCGGATGGGGACTTTAAAAGGCGGTCCCGTGTATCAGATTGGAGGGAGAGTCTGAGCACGTTAAAAAACCAGAGGAGACTATTCCTATAAGAGCTAGGCCCCCGGGGCCGGCTTCCTCTGTATCAACCTCTTTCCTTTCTCCCCTTCTTGGGAGACGACATACAAGGTCATCGATCCAGTGCCGTCGTTAAATCTAAGCATTTACATTTACATTCTCTGTAAGTTGGAAATGAAACTGGACATGCTATACAACACACAATATGATCTAGCGCTTGATGTCGGTTAAAGGTACATTCCCACTCAGTAGGCACACCATGTTCTTTATAGGAATTAAATAAGTGTATAATTGTGTCACTATTCCACCAGTTCTAAACATTACGAGTGCCCGCTATACATATATGATCATTTACAAATAGTCTTTTTACTGATAGTGACTCGCGTTGGTACCAGGCTATTTTCATATGCAAATGGGGCATGCTATTCTTTTAATTATTTATACTACATTGTACTTAAATTCGTCACCTGAAAAAATAACATTTTCGACAGATTATTAAGTATGATCATTGCACACCAAAAAATAAATACAGAGAATAAATATTTCCGTTAACATTTTAAGGAACCACGGTTATCGACGCTGATATGAGTGTGGCAATTTACGTCTGATATAAAATGCATAACAATGCCAATCAATACGTGGGGTAATGGTGAATGAATGTTTATATGCCAGAAAATGTAATATCTACAAAATATACAAAACTATCTGTCTCCCTATAGTGTAACCTAGTGAGTGGGCATGTACCTTTAAAATGTCTGCTATTCAAGGGACGTTACTTGTACGATACTGTATAACTTACACAACATGAGTTACCGGTATTGAATTGTCAGACAATTCGCAAAACCCGCAAGCACTTTGTGGTAGGGACGACAAATACCTATTTTAACCCGTTGAACCCGAAATCCCGCTATAGCGGTGTTTGCAAACAGTGCAGATCCAGATGAGCCGGCTCGTAACGAGCCGTCTCACCAGGACATGCACTTTTTGCAAGTAATTTTCACCTTTTTGAGAGCAAAAATACCCCTTTTTCATAAATGGACTAATCTGAAAACCATTTTGTGACGATTGGATCGGTTGCAAAATGAACAAATCAAAATCCATGCCAGTTAATTAGGGATGAAGGGTTAAATCATACCCAATTTTACTCCGATATAAAATATCTAACAAAAACTCAATAAGCCACGAATTTCATGTAGCTGTAACTGGAGAAATGGGGCTTATGGGATTTGTGACCAATGTAGCTCCTGATCAAATACGAGTAACAACACACCTGCATGTGTAGCATGCTAACGAGTTGTATTACTGGGCCCGGTTGCTCAAAGCTTATGTTAGCTTAACAGACTGTTAAATCCTTAGCTTTGCTAAGGATTTAATAGTCTGTTAAGCTAACAGAGGTTTTGAGCAACCGGACCCAGGTTAGTTCTAAGTTTGTTAGCAGCACGATGGGCATTTCATTGCTTGAATGGCGAACAGTGCAGATCCCGGTCAAACTGAACGGATGCACAGGCTGATATGGATCTACACTGGTCGCAAAACCAATAAGCCCAGTTTCTCCAGTCACAGACACATATGATTGTATATTGTCTCGATTTAAAAGGGTCATCCATCAAATGGACAGGTGACCCCGTTAACCTTTGACCCGTACCATATGTGTACATACCACAGGTTAAACAAACGGACCGACGTCTATAAATACAATATCTAACAGTATTCAGTAAGTGGACAAAGCTATTAAAGGTACATGCCCACTCAGTAGGCACAACATGTTCTTTACATCAGAGACATCATCTGAGACATTTTCTGGCAAAACAAACATTAATTCACCATTATCCCACGTATTGATTGGCATTATTATACATTTGATATCAGACGTAACATTACACACTGATATCAGGGGCGATAACCGTGTTTATTACTATCTGTATTTATTTTTTTATGTGCAATGAACATACTTTATAATCTGTCGAAAATATTATTTTTTCAGGATAACATGCCTCATTTGCATATGAAAACAGCCTGATACCACCGCGCGTCACTATCAGTAAAATATATATTACTAAAGGACTATATCTGTATAGCGGGCACTTGTAATTTTTAGAACTGGTGGAATAGTGACACAATTACACACTTATTTAATTCCTATAAAGAACAGTTTGTGCCTACTGAGTGGGCATGTACCTTTAAAGAAGATTTTCTTTAAACTCTTCCTAGCAAACAGGCATAATAGCAGATAAATAAGATTAAAAGAGGAGGTGAAAAACACATTTTTTTTCTTTTCACTTACTGAATACTTGCAGGTATAGTTGACCTAGGTCCATTACTGCTGGGTCGAATATTAATTGATAGGCCCTGTTTACTTTTTTTTTGACTGGTACCTGTGGTATATGCATGTACATTAATTATTAATTACATGTACACTATGTGCCTGTGTTAGCCTCGGTGCCAATATTCCTATAGTAGTTCAGAGACATAAATAACATACCTTGATTAGTTGGAGTGTATACGATATGAAACATACGCGCGTCAGTTAAAGGTACATGCCCACACAGTAGGCACAAAATGTCTTTTATAGGTATTAAATAAGTATATAATTGTGTCACTATTCCACCAGTTCTAAAAATTACAAGTGCCCGCTATACAGATATAATCATTTAGTAATATTTATTTTACTGATAGTGACTCGCGGTGGTATCAGGCTATTTTCATATGCAAATGAGGCATTATATTTTGTTAACACAACCACAAATAAAACCATTTTCCTCGTCTCGGTTTTAACCCTTTCATCCCTAAGTAACTGGAATGGATTTCGATATGTTAATTTTGCAACCAATCAAATCGTCATAATATGATTTTCAGACTAGTCCATTTATGAAAAGAGGATTTTTTTGTTCTCAAAAATATGAAAATTACTTGCAAAAAGTGAAGATCCTGATGAGATGGTTTGTCACGAGCCGGCTCATCTGGATCTACACGTTTTGCCAATACCACCATACAGGCCTGTGGTGTTGAAAGGGTTAATGACCAGATTATGCATTCCGATGTGTACTATAAGACGACCGCATCCATTTAGCCATGTATAACATCTTTACCGTGGTGACACAATTTTAATCTAGCTCCCAACGGTGTCTCGACGTAATATGTGGTTCTGACTGGAGAAATAGAAATATAATGAGGTACATTTGTTTGCCAGTGTAGATCCAGATCAGCCTGTGCATCCGCACATTCTGATCTGGATCTGCACTGTTCGCGCCATCCCATCAACGCATTTCATACCAATAACATACACTGTAGATCGTTATCAGGCTACACGAGTGTGCTATTTGTTCTGGATCTACACTGGTCACAAATCCCATAACCCATTTCGGCAGTCACAGCCACATATAAGTATGTGTTGTAATTGTGTATACGGGTCTAAATTGGCCCGACGACATACAATTCCCTCAGCACAATGAGGTGTTATAATAGGTAGGTACGTATTTAATTCCGGTTTTGATGAAAATCGGTTGTTGCATCTCCGATTTTTTACCGAAAATGTATAATTAATTTACGGACGAATGACGTTAAAGAGAATTTCAGAAAAAAATCTAAAGGATTGGAGGGTATGCGTAACTCAGCGATGAATCCAGCCTTAAGGATTTATAAATTAACATTTGTCGTCTGCTGTTTATTTTTTAGTTTCCATTTTTCTCATCAAAAACATTGTTTGACAGCACTTTATAATCATTTCCAGTGGAAATGATTCTAAAATGCTGACAAACCATGTTTTACTAAGAGAAGAGACAAAATATGACACAGCAGCAGACGACTATTTTCCGTTCCCGCGCTCTAAGGGTTAAAGGTACATGCCCACTCAGTAGGCACAAACTGCTCTTTATAGGAATTAAATAAGTGTATAATTGTGTCACTATTCCACCAGTTCTAAAAACTGCGAGTGCCCGCTATACAGGTATAATCATTTAGTAATATTTATTTTACTGATAGTGACGCGCGTTGGTATCAGGCTATTTTCGTATGCAAACGAGGATTGTGTCACTATTCCACCAATTGTAAAAGTTGGGTTTAATAGTTTATTTACGTCTCATCACATGTGTACATATTAACAAGTACCATACAAGTATTACAATACAGTTTGCATGTGCCATTCTATCTAGAATTATAAGAGACTACATACTAACATAATATAAATAGCATCACTACAAAAATCAATGATTGGTAGTATCAATACATAGTTGCCGTTCTCACCGTGTTCATCCTGGTTAAAATAATCTGTGAAAACCGCCGCGGATATTGTATACTATTCTACAACAAACACTATTTACATATTAAATCTAAATCCAAGTAGCCATCGCGAATCCTAGTATTAAAACAATTTAAAAAATTTCCATGAAAAATCAAATGTGTGTATAAGGGCACTATCCCGCAAAATTAAATAAATAGTATAAACAGATATCATCAAGTTACGAGTGCCCACTATACAGATATAATCAGTTAGTAGTATTTATTTTACTGACAGTGACTCGCGGTGGTATCAGGCTATTTTCATATGCAAATGAGGCATTATATTTTTTAATTATTTATACTACTTAAATGCTTCACCTGGAAAAAAACACTAGCGGCGTGCGTTGTGTCCTTGCGCAAGACACTTTATCCACACTGCTCCAGTTCACCCAGCTGTAAATGGGTACCGATAATTCGTAGTTGCTCTGTAAATACGAATTACCGGCTTCTCTCAAAAATCTCTACCTCCGTTCTTTCTCCCATTCTTGGGAGACGACATGCAAGATCCTAGAGCCAGTGCCGCCGTTAAATATAAGCATAAAAAAAAAAAAAAAAAAAAAAAAAAAAAAAAAAAAAAAAAAAAAAAATATTTTCAAGAGCTTATATAGTATGATCATTGCACATAAAAAGTGAATACAGAGAATAAATACTCATGCCCGTTAACGTTTTAAGGAAACACGGTTATCTCCCTTGATATCAGTGTGGCAATTTACGTCTGACATACAATGTATAATAATGACAATCAATATGTGGGGTAATGGTGAATTAATGTTTATTTTGCCAGAAAATGTAGCAGATGATGTCTCTGATATAAAGAACATTGTTTGCCTACTGAGTGGGCATGTACCTTTAACAGTCGGTCTTACTGAGATTCACACCTGGGATCACGTGATCCGTTGTAGTAAGGTTACCTGACACCGGATCAGAACACTGTCTTTCAGTGCTGAACATTGTTATTATAATAGTACAGTGCATTGCATTCCCGTCTGTATACAGTGGGGTCAGCGTGTAAGTGCACACACGAACGAACACGACAGGTTGGTTAGCTACCCACCCAAAGTGTATGTTGTTACCACTCAGTTGAACCGTCTCGCCGAGACGGTTCAACTGAGTGGTAACAACATACACTTCTAATGCGAAATAAAAAAATATGCAGAATAATATTTACATTTTTTTATATACATGAATTACAGTGGGGTCAGCGTGTAAGTGCACACACAACGAAACCGACAGGTTGGTTAGTTACCCACACAAAAGTGTATGTTCGCCGAGACGGTTCAACTGAGTGGTAACAACATACACTTCTAATGCGAAATAAAAAAATATGCAGAATAATATTTACATTTTTTTATATACATGAATTACAGTGGGGTCAGGTTGTCGTGTTCGTTCGTGTATGCACTTACACGCTGACCCCACTGTATGACCTTGCTGTGGAACGGGCGTAAATCCTATTACAAAATGATTCAATAACCAAGCAATCACAAGAAAGAAACAGAAATATACAATGTACTTTCATTGAAATAATACCGGTACCTTTTACCTGATTTGGGCTGCCGTTTGAGGAAAGACACTACACCATTTTCAACTGGAGGTAAGTCGATGGCGCATTTAGTATATATTTATCGTACATCTTCTTACGTACAATATACGGCGGCTTGTGATCTTTTATGGGACTAAACCGCCACGAATGTATGAATGGGAACATCTCAACCGCGGAATGGGTGTCAACACTTGAATGACCATGAAGGTGAGAAAATGTACATTATTGCGCCCCTGGTTGTGAAACCGGCCTTTTCGACATTTGCAATAAGCGACTCCCGAATGTAGTGGGATTATATTACGTCCGTTCAACAGCAAAGTCATATGCAGACGCGAATGGAGATGAATGGCGGGGGTACCATACGTTTCGCGTTGAAATTAATCTAAAAACGTGCAGCACTGAAATACAGTGTCCTGACCCGGTGCCAGATACTAGTTCAGTGACAGCGGCAACACTGATCAGATGGGCCGATGGGCATGCTGATCTGGGGCTAAGCTGGTTGTTAACGCCGTTAATGACCATTTTCTCATATAGATGTACACGTAGTAGATATATCGGACACGTCACGACAAAATGAGGCTTATTTCCTTTGTGTGTGTTCTGTTGACGGAGTGGCGAACAGCGTAGGCACTGATCAGTCTGCGCGGATGCTGATCAGTGTCTATGCTGGTCAAAAACGTCTTAAGCCCGTATTTCTCTGCAAGGAGCCCCGTTTGTCAACGTAACTTTAGAGCAGAAATGTTATCATTAACATCCGGGTATTGAAGGTTATCGAGCCAATTCCCACTCTTAAAATAAGCTGCCATTGATTGAAATTAAAATAGTTCAGATTCCTTATCGATTGCATGATTTCTACATGTGATTTACAGTGTGTAAACACGTGTAAAAGCAACGTCAGACGCTAAAGGTACATGTCCACTCATAAACCACAACATTTCTTTATATCAGGACATCATCTGAGACATTTTCTGGCAAAATAAACATTCATTCACCATTACCCCACGTATTGCATGGCATTATTATACATTTTATGTCAGACGTAAATTTCCACACTGATATCAGGGGCGATAACCGTGTTTCCTTAAAATGTTAACAGACATTACTATATTTTTCTGTATTTATTTTTTGATGTGCAATGATCATACTTTATAATATGTCGAAAATATTATTTTTTCAGGTGACGCATTTAATTAGTATACATAGTTAAACAATATCGTGCCTCATTTCCATATGAAGTTAGCCTGATACAACCGCGAGTCATTGTCAGTAAAATAAATATTACTAAATGATTATATCTGTATAGCGGGCACTCGTAATTTGTATAACCGGTGGAATAGTGACACAATTATACACTTATTTATTTTTATAAGAACAGTTTGTGCCTGCTTAGTGGGCATGCACCTTTAATTTATCCCGTCAACACAGTGCGAATGTGCCGTGAAACACGGTGCCGTGAAACATTTTTGATATCCAGTCAATACAATTTTTGCATTTTAAAGCCATTTTTAGGTGTTGACGGGATAAATAGAATAGTAGGTTAGTGCCGTGAATGTGAAAAAATATCTGGCGCGGCACGGAAACGGGATGTGCTCGGCAGAGCCTCGCCCATCCCGTTTCCTGAGCCTTGCCAGATATTTTTTCCCATTCACGGCACTAACCTACTATTCTCTATCTATTTTCCTTATTTCTGAACCAAAGTATATGTTGTGACCACTCATTTGAACCGTCTCGGCGAGACGGTTCAAATGAGTGGTCACAACATATACTTCTGATGAGAAATAAAGAAATTCTGGAGCCTTGTCGGATATTTTTTCCCATTCACGGCACTAACCTACTATTCTCTATCTATTTTCCTTATTTCTGAACCAAAGTATATGTTGTGACCACTCATTTGAACCGTCTCGGCGAGACGGTTCAAATGAGTGGTCACGACATATACTTCTGATGAGAAATAAAAAAATTCTGGAGCCTTGACGGATATTTTTTCCCATTCACGGCACTAACCTACTATTCTCTATGTATCTTCACAATCAAATCGCGATGACGAGACATACAAATTGATGTTTGCTGGTCTCAGATAGAATAAGTTATATTTTCCCAGACAGATGTTTGCCTTCATATCATCATCTCATCCGTTGAATGGGTGTAAATAGAGTAAATATCGCGGTAATTCGGCCGAGTAAACATTCCCGACGTCATAAATGCGGTGTAGTACGACGCGTACCCAGCCAACTAAACCAGTCTAAATGAGATCGTTTCCTGTTC
This sequence comes from Conchocele bisecta, assembly GCA_029237695.1. Taxonomy (NCBI): domain Eukaryota; kingdom Metazoa; phylum Mollusca; class Bivalvia; order Lucinida; family Thyasiridae; genus Conchocele; species Conchocele bisecta. The sequence goes on from CM055275.1 coordinate 66,747,692, forward strand.
CGGTTTAGTGGTTTGGATCTTACCACACCGGTTTGTGTTTTAGTGATAGTATTTTTAGACGAGTAGATTATAAAAGCCTTTGTTTGTAGCTGAATGTAATGGTCATCATTTTATTTCAAGTGTGTATCGATTGTTCTGCTACATCCAATACTAGTGTGTTTTTTCTCTGTGGTTAGTACCCGAAATTACGATTTGTTTGAAGAAAAGCATCGATTTTATCTTGGTAAACAGTTACATTGTTTGACGAACAGAGTGTGGACTAATACCACTGGTACTGCACTCCGGGCCGGTACAAAATGTTTCACGTCGAATACTGCACCTGGGGGCCGTTTCACTAAACTTCATACGACTAAAATGTTCGTAAGTGCAAACTTATGATAGTCGGTAAATTTCGCATTAATAATGTTTTCTTGTAAACAATTATTGGATTTACATTTATTGAGCATAGGCTGCATATGCAGCCTATGCTCAATACATGTAAATCCATCAATTGATATTTCCAGACGATCCTAAATTTGCACTTACGACATTTTAGTCGTAAGAAGTTTAGTGAAACTGTCCCCTGTTTCCTGACTGGATGTCACTCAGATCTAATTAGATCGCATACACGCATTAATCGTATAGTAACTGGCGCACATTTCAATGCGAACATGTGCAGTATCTTCTGCATGCAGCTGAATGGGAATTCGTCATGAATCCGGCGCATATTTCGACATGAAACGTTTTACGTCGGCATGAAGTGCAACAACAGTGAATATTGACGAATATAGTTTGCATATAGTGACCTGCCCGGTTGACTACATACGGAATTGGATCAAAGCTAGTTCAGCTAGTTTAGCGCAGCTCAGGCTCAGACAATCAAACTTCTTGATGTCAAGCACGATATTCAAGTATTTTTAAATAAATCAATTGACAAAATTAGCGCAGGCGTTAGTGTATTAAGTGCATTTTATATCTACTTAGTCCAATGTAACATCTGTTTACGTTTAATTACGATCCCCGGAAGCACAATGAAACCGAGACAGACCGAACACCTGCTGGCAATGGTTCGGATTACGTCGTGCTTTATCGTCGTATTTACATTATAAACCAATCACCGGAAACGGAAATAACTAGAAGCAGACGAACTTCTGCAAATAATTAGACAGATCGGATCAATTCGTATTTTATCCGACTCACATTTGGATAAAATTGTGCCACAACTGTATTTATTCGTTTGTGACCAGAATAGAAACCATTCAGTATGCGCGTCCCGGGGTCTGATCGGGGTATACACATTTCGGCATGCCATCGACGAACTACAGTGAAACCTCTCTAAACCGGACACCCTGGGAGGTCCCCAGGGTGTCCGATTTAGAGACGTTTCGCTGCAAATCAGGTATTTGAACAATCCTAGCCATAGTTGTGCGTTATGCGTTCATGAACAGGCATTATCACATGACATAAGTGATCAAGAAAACCATCAAAATAAGATAAGACATGTTTTCTTGGTGTTCGGTTTAGATAGGTTCCACTGCAGTATAATGTCAACGAATAATAAAATGAAAATAAATAATAATATAAATTATTCCCAATCAGTCACATATCAGGAGTAGACTGGCACCAAATGACATAGGCCTCATTTCTGCGGGCACATTCACATCGATGGAGTTATACCGGCCACAAATGCCATAAGCCCCATTTCTCCAATTAATTACAGGTAACTTAAAGGTACATAGTACGTAGTTTAGAACTGTTGGAATCAGGCCCGTACGCAGGATTTATTTTAGGGGTGTGTGTTATCGACGGCGCTAAGGGCTAAACATTGTTTGTGCGCACCCACGGACAGACCTCGGCAGATTAACCCTTTCACCCCTATGTAACTGGAATGGATTTTTAAATCATCACAAACGTATTTTCAGACCAGTCCATTTATGAACATGGGGTGTTTTTGTTCTCAAAATTATGAAAACTAATTGCAAACAGTGCAGACGGCTCGTTACGAGCCGGCTCATCTGGATCTACACTGTTTGCCAATACCACTCTACAGGCCTGTGGGTTAAGAGTGAAAGGGTTAAGAGTGAAAGGGTTAAGGGGGTGCGTACGCAACCGTCGCACCCCCTCGGCGTACGGGCCTGGGAATAGTGACACAATTATACACTTATTTAATTCCTATAAATAACAGTTTGTGCCTACCTTTAAAGTGTGATACGCCAGGTTTTGTAGTAACTGATAGTCAAAGCCACAAACAAGGAGCTGTAAAAGCTACACATTACATAATTCTACTGTCGCAGATCAGACCAGTAACAAATGCCATAAGTCCCATTTCTCCAGTCACAAATATGGCGCTAAACGGGCCACTTATGTCATAAGCCCAATGTCTCCAGTCACAGGCACAGACAAGCCATGCTTAGCCAGCCAGAGTGCGTGCTTACATTAAATCACAGACGAGCTACAGTGGACGAATATAAATTGAAGCAAACAATTGTTTAATTGAAATGGCCGACACGCATTAATTCGGCAATTATTTGGCGCTGGCTGCTATTGGATTTCTTGTTTGTTGGCAATGGATGAATTGGCGCTTTCACGATGGCCGCCTGATTGGAAATCGTTTCTTAAAACGTTTGCGACCATATTCGTGTTTCTGGTATCGGGTTGGATAGCGGGAACGAGAATGACTGTTGTTGTTGCAATTGATTCTTTTCACCATAATATTAAAGTGGTCCATATACATGTACAACCCGATACTAGACACCCGAATATTCGTGTTTCTATTATTGGGCAGCATAGGGGTAACGAGGATGAATGTTGCTGTTGTCACTGATTGTTTCGACCATAAAATTAAATGTTGGGGAAACACATTTGCAATCCTATACTAAACATACGAGTATTCGTGTTTCAGTATCGAGTGCATAGGGTGACCGAGGATAATGGTTGTCGTTGTCGCTGATTGCTGTAACCACTCTATTAACCCTTAGTCTGCCGATTGAAATGTTGTCGTCTACTGTTTATGTTTTTTTCTCATCAAAAACATGCTTTGACAGCACTTTAGAATCATTTCCATTGGAAATGATTCTAAAGTGCTGTCAAACCATGTTTTTATTGAGAAACAGGGCAAAACATAAAGCAACAGCAGACGACAGCCTGCTGAATGAAATGTTGTCGTCTGCTGTTTATGTTTTATTTTCGATTTTTCTCATCAAAAACATGATTTGACAGCACTTTAGAATCATTTCCATTGGAAATGATTCTAAAGTGCTGTGAAACCATGTTTTTATTGAGAAACAGGGCAAAAAATAAAACAACAGCAGACGACAGTTTTCGCGATCAGCAGGCTAAGGGTTAAGGTGTGCATGTTAACATGATACTCTAAAAACGAATAGTTGTGTTATTAGTACCGGGTAGCATAGGGTAAACCACTGATTGTCTGGTAGTAATATAGAATGAATCGGGTGCGTTTTTAGGTTTATTTGTATTTCTCTGATATTTTGCTGGCTTCTAAACATAATTATGAAAATTGTGACGATTTAATAATCCCTATTATATAGATAGGTTTCACAATTTGTTAGGCGAAAGGTAAAATGTTTCAGAAAGATTGTTTGAATAACAAACAGGAAGATAAAATTTGTATTTAATGGAATACAGAAAATAATTAAAAATATTACTGATATTTAGAAACGAGTTTTTATTCTATAACCGCTATTTTTCCCCCAATTTTATTTTTATTTCTTGCTCATTTTTAAATGGTCCTGTAAATGTAGGAGATAAAAATAACCCTAGTATACACTGCTGTGTAGACTCTGATTGCACGATTCATGTGTTATTCTATACTGCTACCAAACGCCAAGCGGACTATTTTCTCGCGTACTAACACAATCAAGTTTGACAACTCTGTCATGTCTACCGAATTCTTACACACCAATCAGCGTTGTTTGGTCGACGTTATCAGCCGCTTTGTGAGCGCTCATGGGACATGGGAGAATTCAGTATTTACTTCGGTAAACTACTTTCAGATGTGTAACGGAGGAAATTTGTTTATATTCACGATAGGAGGAAAATAGTGCCGTGTGAATGTAAATTAATGGATATAATGTGCAACATGTGTTAAAATAAAAGTGTTTAGTACGTAACACATGTATTTAAGCGAAATTTTAAATATAAATATGACTAAAATGTGAAGATACAAGTGTGAGCCTACATGGTGCCGACTACTAAGGAAGTTGGATTGTAATTGCGAGTCGTGGTGGATTTTATTTTTATCCCAGTCAGGTTTGGTATTGTAATGCGACGTCACGGTTTGATGTTTATTTCTGTAACTTGTATTAAGTGACCATGTGTGAAGGGGTCATTGGGAGAAGGGGGCTAACTCCTTGAGGGAGTTAGCCCCCTTCGTCCATTGACCCCTTCATGAGGGAGTTAGTCCGCTTATTCCATTGGCCATTTGGAATGTTAGTTATACCAATCAGAGATCGTTTTGGTTTTAGGCGGGAAACGAATGTTGTCGTCTGCTATTTTTCATTTTTGTCGCGCCCTCTTGCGGACAGCGCGATATAGTCGGCACATTGGCGTATGTACGTCTGTACATGCGTCCGGGTTTAACGTTTTTGGTTAAAGTTTTCGGTATACTGTACTAGCAAAGCCTCAGCGTGCGCGACATGCGAGACGGGGCCCTCTAGTTACGTATTGTAACAACAACAACAACAACAACAACAATAAATAAAAGAGAAACAAATACAACAACAACATGTTTGTTTGCATATGGGATTCGTCTCCATTGCAAAAAAACAGTGTTGGAACTTAGTAAAACACCAGACGACAACAATCGTTCAGCGTTGTAAGGAAGGGTTAAACGGGGATCGTGATCTGACAAAACCGGGCTTATAAACAATAAAATGCATGGTGTTTGGCTGGAGAAATATGATTCATGATATTTGTTGTCAATTGTGGGGGTCAACGGAATACGGAAGCCCATTAGGGCCACTTCACTTGAAAATTCAAGAAAAGAACTTGAACATTCAAGAAAACATCTAAATTCAAGAAAAGAACTTGAACATTCAAGAAAACATCTTGAAAATTCAAGAAAATATAAAAAAAAGTTAAGTGGCCCTAATGGGCTTCCGTAACGGAAGAAGTGAACTAAGCTCATGGCCGATTCTTCCACTGACTCTTTCAATTTAGCTTCAGACGTGTGACGGTCAATTGAGATTGGATGCTTATGACATGTACGACCAGTCTAGTGTCTGACCTGTTGCTGTGCCTGAATAAATGTGGCTTATGTCATTTGTTGCCAGTCTAACTCCTGGTCCGCTAGCGTGTATACAACCTGTAGCCGATTTCATCAAAATTGCGCAAAGTATACTTTTTCTAGCAAAGTATACTTTGAGAGAGTAATCATTTATTCTTCAGGAAATGCATTATTTCATATAGAACTAACCACTGCATATATTTGATGATTAAAAGTATGCAAAATCATTATACTGAATTTATTACATTATCACAGCTAAAATGGCTGTGATAATGTAATAAATTCAGTATAATAAAAATTAATGAATTTATCATTAAATTGAAAATTTCTTCCTCAAAGTATACTTTGCAATTTTGATGAAATCGGCTACTGATCAAGATTATTTTACGTGTAAGTTGTTGTTCACATATTCGATTGTTATGGAATTAAATGCGAGGGAGCGCTAACGACCGCAGCATTTAGTTTCTGAAAAATCCAATATGTGAATAATAACTTATTTATAGTTCAGCCAAGTTTACAATGCAAGTTCCCATCCGAGAATTGATTTTCCATTTCCTGTCGAACAGTTAATCGTTACGTAGCATTTCGTTCCTGAAAAATCAATATGTGAACAATAACATACTTATAGTTCAGCCAAGTGTACAATGCAAGTTCCCATACGATTATTGACTTTCCATTTACTGTTGAACAGCTAATCATTGAATCTGGTAATTTATAACTTATTGGGGTTACACGTTGCAATATGTGGAATAACAGGAGCACAATACTGTCCAGCGATTGGCTTACAAAGTAATTAAAAAGACTGACGAGAAATTTATAAACTGAAATAAAAAAACTTAGCAATAAATACGATATTCGAAAACGGAAGAGAACTCATTTAGTGAAATGGAAAAGCTTAGTAATGTAACACTGTAAATATATGGGAAACCGATGTGGGGTGGCAGAGAAGCCTTACCAGTAGCCGATTTAACCAAACATGCAAAGTATACTTATCTTGCTAAGTACACTTAGACTTAGGTATTTTCAATTTAAGGATAAATTTATTACATTATCACAGCCATTTTGGCTGTGATAATGTAATAAATCAGTATAATAATTATTTTAATCACCGACTATATGCAGTCGTTAGTTTTATATGCAATAATGCATTTCGGGAAAAATAAATGATTACTCCCTCAAAGTATACTTTGCTAGATAAGTATGCTTAGCAATTTTGGTGAAATCGGCTACTGGTACCACATTGTTCGTAAACGCGATCTATCCATTATGCTCACGGCTGGTCAAACATTTGTGAAACGTCACCGCCAGGCGATAGCCTTTTGTTATAGCCAGACTAACGAGACGGACCGCATAATTGCACAATTTGCCAATACACATTACTGAGTAGAATAAGAAACACACCCATCATTGAGAATGGCTGCATTCATGTGAAAAATTTCATAAAGATAGGATGATCGATCCAGCCACGGGTTGATCTATTTCGCAGCGAAAGTTCTAATATACTGCTCGTCGAGCTACGGTGGTATATTTCTGCCACCCACGTGACGTGATAGCTATATATATATATATATATGTCGACTTAATACACCTTACAAGTCTCATTAACTGCATAATTATCGCGTCAATACAACTAAAAATGGGATACTACATATTAATACGCTTTATCTCTTCTTGATCAGTTAAAAAGTCGTCTTGACGCGATAATTAATAAGTATCGCGTCAAGTTAAATGTATTAATTAGTCTTGTACTGTCATAATATAATGTGAACAAAACGTAAAATTTAAATTAAAATCGATTTCACTAGTGGGCATAATCACGAGAATTCTTGTTAAGTTTGTCGTCCTTTTTATCTCGTCTTGGTCAGTTAGTAAGTCGTCTTGACGCAATAATTATGTGGTTAAGACGACTTATAAGGTGTATGAGGACTACTTAGTTATCACGTTATGTGAATGGCAGAAGTATGTCTTAAGACGACTTATACTGCATATTACGGCGACTTAGCTATCACGTTATATGGATGGCAGAAATATGCATTAAGACGACTTACGTGCATGGCAGAAATATGAAGAAAACAAAGACGACTTACGTACATGGCAGAAATATGCATTAAGACGGCTTACGTGCCTGACGACTTACGTGGATGGCATAAATATGAGAAAAAAAGCCGACTTACTGAATGGCACTGATATGCATTAAGGCGACTTACGTGGATGGCAGAATTATGCCACCATTAGTATATTTCTCGCGATACTGATACAGTGTAGCATTTTCCGCATAATTGCAAAAATCGTTCCCCGGCTTGATTGTTATGGGAATTCATTCGGTTGTGTATTGTTGCTAATCGAGTGTCACTCACACTTGGGGGCATGATCGTCTTTACAGAATAGACGTACCGGACTGAGGCGGATCACGTGATTGGGTGATTCGCAACAGATCGCGTTGAATTCTTCTAGCTGTTTTGATTAATCAAAACAGCTAGAAGAAATCAACGCGATCTGTTGCGAATAATACTATACCGGAGACGCTATCATTCCAATCGTGTAGATCGATACATCTGGGGCCCCGCGTTCACAGGAAAACTGGTGAGAATGGCGATAGACTCTTAAGCATGAAACATCTACAAATTCATAAACGAATAGCCTGACTAAGATCTTGGTTCGTCCGTCTGTACAAGGAAATAATCCGCGTGCTTTAGGCGGACAACCGTGCTCTAAATTATTAATCTCTATTCCACGTTTTTGTCGCGTCCGCTTGCGGATAGCGCGATATAGTCGATACTGCGGTGTACGTCCGTACGTACGTGCGTCCGGGTTAAAGTTTTTGGTTAAAGGTTTTGGCTAAAGTTTTTCGGTATGCTGTCAAAGCTCGGCGGGCGCAACATGCGGGCCGCGGCCATCATGCGGGCCGCGGCCATCTAGTTCCAGATTTCAGGATGATTTTGCCACATTCTTGAATTTCAAGATGGCTACATCTACGTTTATATACGAAGCATGGTATAGGTATACAGGGCTCCAGATAAGGAATTAGTAATTGCGTATTGTCACTCCATCATTTCTGAAGCAATTGGGTATTTCAAAAATTTTAATTGGGTAAAATAAAATCACACTACTGTTTACCCATCAACAGACAGCAATTATTAATAGATTGCTTCGAAATGAAAACATGTCTTGGCATTTCATTTCTTGTCCTTGGAGACAATTCTAATGAAATACCAAGATATGTTTTCATGGAAAATAAGCAAAATATGCTACATTTGTGGTCTGTTTATTGTTTTCTGCAGCATGATAAAGGCACCACAATTTTGTATTGCTTTTTGATACTCGCTACTTCTGATTTCAATTGGGTTTTTGGTAATTATATTTGGGTATTTAAGCAAATACGCAGCTTATCTGGAGCTCTGGGTATAGCCACGTAGCTCGTCAATCATGGATTCGTATTGCCTGGAAAGCATTCTTGGAACTTCACTTCATATTGGTGACACTTTAACTACGAAGAACGATATTCATATAGCCACGTAGCTTGTCAATAGTGGGTTTATATTTGTGGAAAATATTCGTGTAACTTCATATTAGTGGTGGCACTTTAAATGATTTAAAGACGATTTTGACACATTCTTGAATTTCAAGTTGGCTACTTGATGGTCTGTAATGCGAATTCCGTGTAACTGTATGTGGAGTGTGTACCTGTATGTGGCTGTGACTGGAGGAATGGGGCTTATGGACGTTGTGACCAGTAGCCTATTTCACCAACATTTGAAAGTATACTTATCTTGCTAAGTTCACTTTGAGGAAGACATTTTCAATTTAAGGATAAATGTATGTTTATTATACTGAATGTATTTCATTATCACAGCCATTTTGGCTGTGATAATGTAATAAATGCTGTATAAAATCAAAATATATGTAGTAGTTATTTCTATATGATAATGCATTTCGGGGAAATAAATGATTACTCCCTCAAAGTATACTTAGCTAGATAAGTATGCTTTGCAATTTTGATGTTCCGCTTGTATGCTCCTGTAATTGTGTGGGGAGCTATTCTGTTAGTTAGAAGCGATGCTGGTTTCTTGGTGACTGAATGGCGAACAGTACAGACCCTGGGTATACACTGTTCGCCAATGTCATAAGCAACACTTTTGTGTATCCCCCCCCCCCGTGATATGTCTATGCTTGGTCTGGGTCGGGGGTAGGGGGGGGGGGGGGGTGTAGGATGGGGGCCTGGAGTATCACAAAGCGTAAATCTTCTACATTATGCTTCTAGATTAGTCAACATAATGTAACATATCTAGCAGTATTATATAAATATGTAATTTTAATGTATATGTAATACACAACTACGGTGTAGCTATGTTACTGGAATTGTGTGTGTGCGTGCGTACATGCGTCTGTGTTGGACTGGGTGTGAGTGAATTTGACAGCACAACTTCAGCTCGTATTGTATACACACACAAACCATGCCCCCATTAATATCATTAGCCGGCAATTTAACCGGGGAAAGTCGAGTAAACGCAACAAATTTCTCTCCCCGCCTCTTGAAAATAGCGTATTGTGAGTTGCAATTATGATTAGCCAAACGTTTTTGAAGAGAAGTAGCTGTTGTGTTTTGTTTTTTGCAATTATACGCAAATGTCTGCTGAATTACCTACCGGGAATATCACACGACAATACATACCACACGGTTATTGTATCCAGCGTATACACAAACACCACCGCCTGCATTAAATTTGCCCAGATTGTCAACGCTTCTGAACACATATTGGCAATTTGATTGTCTGAGCCTGAGCTGTTCCACAGCCTATCAAATTGTTTGATTTTAAGCGCAGTGTTCTAGTATGTCGAAATCAAGAAATTGACAAATATTGGCAAGATTAGCTTTTGAACATATATTGGCAATCGAGCAGTCAAGCAATTTGATTGTCTGAGCCTGAGCTGTGGAACAGCTCAGGCTAAGTCAATCAAATTGTTTGATTTTAAGCGCTGTGTTCTAGTATGTCGAAATCAAGAAATTTACAAATATTGGCAAGATTAGCTTTTGAACATATATTGGCAATCGAGCAGTCAAGCAATTTTATTGTCTGAGCCTGAGCTGTGGAACAGCTCAGGCTCAGTCAATCAAATTGTTTGATTTTAAGCACAGTGTTCTAGTATGTCGAAATACAGAAATTGACAAATATTGGCAAGATGTGTATAATATATTCAGGTTAGGTAACTCTATTACTGTTCTAGGAACGGCTTGTTGGTTCAGTGGGTAGAGCATTCAATCCCCGCCATAGCCATAACAAATATTTTCATTTTATTTTTTCATCCCACTGGTCTTTCCGATGAGACTGTCAGATGACCACGACCAGTTATGCTTTCGATTACATTTCATGGTTTATAAGTATGCACTTGTATCTGCTGCCATCGAGTGCTGAATAAAACTTGTTAAACGCAAATCAAAGTCTCGTCTCTAATGAGTATGTTGCTGGGACGTTAAACCGTTTCACTTTCACATGTAGGCTGTCCGGCTTAGAGTATTATGTTCATTATGTCTTGGGTCTGTTATGTTTTGATCCGTTATGGCCTGGTCCGATATGTCTCTGGTCAGTTATGCCCGTGGTCCGTTACATTCTGGTCCGTTATGGCCTGGTCCGATATGTCTCTGGTCAGTTATGCCCGTGTTCCGTTACATTCTGGTCCCATCTGTCTCTGGTCAGTCATGCCCGTGATCCGGTCAATTCTGGTCCGTTATGGCCTGGTCCGATATGCCTCTGATCAGTTATGTCAGTTATGGCCTAGTCCGATATGCCTCTGGTCAGTTATGGCCTGGTCCGATATGCCTCTGGTCAGTTATGCCCGTGGTCCGTTACATACTGGTCAGTTATGTCCTGGTCCGCTATGTACACGCTTTGCGTCACAATATACAGTAATGTTAGTATATTGTGATTGGGACCCAGACACTATATACTAGAGCATGGTCCGTTCAGTACAGCTTAGTTATTCCCGGGTCCGTTATGGTTCGATAGCTAATTAACATATCTGGTCTGTTGGTATTTCCAAGGTACGTGCTTTCCCGTGCTATCTGATAATAATTTTCCACGTAAGCAGCTGATTATTTCCACAAGTGTTTGTTCTGACAGCCTTCAGTAATTAATAAGTTAAATAATTAATGGCGCACCTTTTCTCCGTCTCCGAGACTCTTCAGAGAAGCAGGTTATTTAGTCTATCATTGGGAAAGTCTTGGTTTTTATTAATGCACGTTATACGCTACATTACATGTTCAATATTCCGCTAAATTTCTATAACTGTTTCCTGGTAGTTTTTTGGTTTCAGGCGAATATTGTTTACTGTACTCTATTCAAGATAGTACACGTCTACATATATTTATCCCGTCAACTATGTCGCTACTAGACGTGAAAAGCAGGTACGTGTATTTTTTCTCGTTCACGTCTAGTAGATACGTCATTATGTATGACGTTACGTCATTATGTGAATGACGTAACACGATAATCTTGTCGCTTCAGAAGACAAACTTATGACGCCACAAATGCATTTTTAGAGACATTTGAACAACTTTGATGTGGTTAACGGGATAAAGAGAATAGTATTATAGTGTCATGAACGTGAATAAATATCTGACTCGGCTCGAAATCAGGATGTGCTCGGCAAGCCTCGCCCATCCTGATTTCTCAGCCTCGACAGATATTTATTCACGTTCATGACACTATACTAATATTCTCTATATATAAGATAATTCGTAGTTTTGTGACTAATATGTGTGATTTTCCATGAACGTCTTCACAGAAACTGATATTTTCTGTAATTTACGTTGACAGTTGACTAAATTTTCATTAAAAAAATCGGAATTCCTCTGAACATTAACATTGTAAATTACATAAATAGTTTTCATAAGATAACGCACATCTTCTTAGGTACAAAATCGCATGGCGTGTCTCATATGTCATTGTGACTGAAGAAATTGGTGTTATGGACTAGATTACTGTCTGTTCCACGTTTGCTGCCAACGAACATTTGGCCATTAAATCTAAAAAATATTTAAAAGTAAGTACTTTTTTATCAATACCAAAAGAGTCACCTTCCCCAAAAAGATTTATTTGATGAAATTCCATCAAATATTGATTTTATTGCGAAAAAACGATTTTCCTATGGGAATTTAACATGGGGAGTCAATTTCCAAAACTTTTCGAAACATTTTGGAAATTGACTCCGAAACCTGGCGAGAATGATGTAACTAAGAAAAAAAGTTAGATTTTGAAAATCGGTCCACAAATAAAAAAAATGTTTAAAACAAAATCTATTTTTAGCCCCCATGTTAAATTCCCATAGGAATAACAATTTCTCAATAAAATCAATATTTGATGGAATTTCATCAAATAATTTTTTTTTGGGGAGGGTGACTTTTTTGCTATTGATAAAAAAGTACTTGCTTTTAAATATTTTTTAGATTAATGTGTTTAATGGCCGAATGTTCGTCGGCAGCAAAACCTGGAACAGACAGTAGTTACACTGTTCGCCATTCAATCATTGACATACACGTCTGGGCATAAAACTTTCCAAATTCTTACACGAAATCAGACAGTTGGATTGGCCGAGCCTGAGCCTCGGCCAATCAAACTTTCTGATTCTGGGTTTGAGAACGGAGTACACATTCAGAATATTGTTGAAACACATCTGCAGGAACCCGCTGTTAGTATAAACTGGAATACTATTCTAAGCTGGCGACATCTGTCAAAAGCACCAATTCTTTTCACAGTCACCAAATGCAGCTAGAAAACTAGAAAACCATTCTTGCAGATTTCTACGGCAGCCTATGTCACAGTCACTCATTCAGATATAAAACTTGTACCATTCTTATAGATTTCTGATAATAGTAGCAGTGATTGTTTTACACCACGAGGCAGTTCTGACATTGAACTACTTTCTGTGGCCGTGACTGGAGAAATTGGGTTACGGGTTTTACGACCATTGTAGATCCAGATCCCTCTGTGCATCCACACAGTCTGATCAGGACCTGCACTGTTCACCATTCTATCAATGGAACACCTGTCATGCTTCTAGGAAGCAATGTAGATTGTTATCAAGCTACATGAGTGCGATATTTGAGCAGGGGCTACCCTGTTCGCCATTGCGTCAATGAAGCACCCGTCGTGATTCCAACAGGCAACACATATCGTTATTAGGCTACATGGGGCCGTTTCACTAAACTTCGTACGGCTAAAATGCTCGTAAGTGCAAAATTAAAATTCACATTAACATTGTTTTCTTGTAAAAAGTTATTGGATTTACATTTATTGAGCATAGGCTGCATATCCAGCCTATGCTCAATAAATGTAAATCTATCAATTTAAATTTCTAGACGATCCTAAATTTGCACTTACGAACATTTTCTCTGCCGTTTCTAGCATGACATCTATGTCGTTATCGGGCTACAGGAGGGTGACTGTAAGATACTTTTCTTTGCCGTTTCTAACAAGCAATCTAGGCTATCGGGCTACAGGAGTGAACTATTTAAACCGAAGCAACACTGGCCACACAATCCCATACACCCACGTCTCCAGTTATCGCCACATATAATGCTCTTAAGATCTACACGCAACATCTAGAAAAGAACGCAATCGTTTTTCTCCCTCAAAATAATTGCAGTTTTCTTTGTAATCTTAAGTCTTTTGAAAATCCACGTAATTACAAAATTTACTTTCTTTCATTTGTTTAGTATTTAGATTCGATAGCATTGTGAAAAACTCGCATAAGCTGAGAAAATTGGCCCCCACTGTTATTGTTATTTAATGACACACAGTTGCAATTTTTGATACATTATTATGAGGAAATGGTTGTAACGCGTTGTCACGTGATGTCGATAGGTTCACAACCGCCTGCGTTAATCTTGCTGATAGTGTCAACGTTTCTGAACATGTATTGGCAATTTGATTGTCTGAGCCTGAGTTGAAACTGCTACAGCTCAGGCTCAGTCAATCAAGATGCTTGTTTAAACAATATTTGTTTCATTTGGATATGCACATGCCATATATACACATTTGTATGTAATTGGAGACTGCTTGTATAATATCTGTCCTAATCGGCTTCATCTGAAGCACAGTATTAAAGTATTTTGAAATACAGAAATTGACAACGACCGAGAAATATAAATTTGAAAATATAAGGAAAATCGGGTGCCTCTATGCAATTGCCTATGAGTACGAATGTCGGACCGGAATTTAATAAAAGTACTGAAGCTGTATACGAATGCCCGCTATACAGATATTATCATTTAGTAATGTTTATTTTACTGATAGTGACGCGAGGTGGCTATTTTCATTATAGGAATGAATGGCCTTTTTGTGGAATTTATCAGGGTATAAACTTGGAAAAGTCGCGGGAATACTGGACGAAGTATTCCCGTGACTTTTCCAAGTTTATATCCCCGATAAATTACACAAAAAGGCCATTCATTCCTTATAAATCCAGCATCTGAAATAAATTCATCAAGACAATGTGTTTATTTTCCTTTTTCTTAAGAATTATTTTAACTGCTCTTCACGGTTATGGAAAGTAGTCCGGCGTGGGAGTTTACTGGGATATAAATTTTGGACAGAGACTTGCTACAGGCCAAGTAGGGAATTGTGTAAATATTGTTGTGCTGGAATTATACCAAATTGGAGCATAGAGACTTACCTTTTATTTGATAAATTTACCATCAAACTAGGCATTATGAATTATATCCATTTGTTTTACCACATAATAAGTACACGCGTTCCGGCGAATAAACCTGTCCGCAAAAAATGGCGACCGACACCCATAGTTAATGCTTCTAAAAATAGATAATAAATTCGCGATACCTAAAATAGTAACATACATTGAATATATACGCTGACTTACAGTAAAAACTGTTTCGGAACGGGATCATAACAACCGCAGTTATTTGCTACCGGAACTGGTATTAACATAATGTCCACAATTTGCATTGATAATGTCTGTTGAACCCGCTTTATGTGTGTCGCCATGGAGCTCGAGCAAGCAGAGCTAACGCAATTTTCTTAAATTTGGAAATAATTTTACAAATACACATTCTCCATTCCCACACACTAAACGAAAGATTAATTAACCTATTTTTCTACACACACTTATGCCACTTGGTCCGCGTTGAAATATTTATCCCGTCAACTCAGTGCGTATGTGCCGTGAAACACTGTGCCGTGAAACATATTTGATATCCTGTCAATACGACCTAATCACTGCGTATGAATATGTGCGGTGGCTGGGGTTATTTTTATTGCATTTTGAAGCTATTTGTAGATGTTGACGGGACCTACTATTCTATAGTCAACGGTGAACCCTCCATTCCCTGTTCCCGCCAACTGCCCTGTGAGACCCAAATCGTGCATTGACTAGATGCGGATGTTTCACTAAACGTCGTACGACTAAGAAGGGCAAAAGTAGAATTTACAGTAAAGTTGGCATTAACCCTTAGACCGCTATATCTTGCCTTATTTCTAAATAAAAAAAACATGTTTTGACAGCACTTTAGAATCATTTCCAATGGAAATGATTCTAAAGTGATGTTTTGGCATGTTGTAAATTATTCTAAAGTGCTAAGCATGTTTTTGATGATAAAAATCGAAAATAGAAAATAAACAGCAGACGACAAAAAAATAAGATAGCGTTTTCGTACTAGCATTTTTGTCGAACGACGTTTAGTGAAACGGGCCCCTGTGATACAACCAATTCAACAGTGGTGAAACGCCGTCACTTGACGTTGCCGAATGACGTCAGTATAACAGCACAACGGAAATAAGTATGTGAATTTTGTCAACCAAAACAGCACGCTTGATATAAACAGTTTAATATAAACGCTAATAAACACGTCCGATCATGGTACATGAATGTTTATTTTTCCATAAAGTCAATAATGGACAAATGTCTCTCTATATTACAACTATGGGTGAGGGAGTGCAGGTCTAACATTGTAATGCCCTATGTGTCTGAACTATCGGCTTTGATGCGGGGGTGGGGGCAGGGGCTCCGGAAGCATCATACCATTGGTCCGGCGAATCTCGTGGGTGCCCCCATTACCCACCCAAAGTGTATGTTGTTACCACTCAGTTGAACCGTCTCGCCGAGACGGTTCAACTGAGTGGTAACAACATACACTTTTGATGAGAAATTAGAAAAATTGCAGAAAAAGATATTTACATTCCGTTTTTGTTTTTATATAAATACATGTACATGTATGAATTCCAATTGATCCGCCACTGGGGGTGGGTGGGAGGGGGGGGGGGTGGGGGGTGCGGGTGCGGGTGCTGGTGTGGTGGATCTATATGCAATGTACCGGTATCCGAGGTTGTCCATACAGTAAATAAATTAATTATATTCCTTCACCTAATTACAAACTACTTTATGAGTTATGTGTGTGGCAAAGCGATACACAAATATTTTCCGAAATTCTCCCGTGTCGGCTAATTAACCTATGCATATTTTGGGTCTCACGTTTCACGCACTATTTTCTTTGCTCACAATAGCTTGCATAGTTTTACCTTACCCAAGATGTTTTGATTTGATAAGATGCGAAAGAAAGAGCATGGCACGTGGATAATTTTGAGCCAATAACTTTGAAAGGTATATAGAGAATAGTAGGTTAGTGCCGTGAATGGGAAAAAATATCTGGCAAGGCTTAGGAAACGAGCACATCCCGTTTCCGAGCCGCGCCAGATATTTTCCCCATTCACGGCACTAATGTTTCACGGCACCGTGTTTCACGGCACATACGCACTGTGTTGACGGGATAAATGGCGTTTTAGATCAGGGGGCCGTTTCACTAAACTTCTTACGACTAAAATGTTCGTAAGTGCAAACTTAGGATCGTCTGGAAATATCAATTGATGGATTTACATTTATTGAGCATAGGCTGCATATGCAGCCTATGCTCAATACATGTAAATCCAATAATTGTTTACAAGAAAACATTGTTAATGTGAAATTTACAGACTATCATAATTTTGCACTTATGAACATTTTAGTTGTATGAAGTTTAGTGAAACGGCCCCCAGCGTCGCCACAGATCAGCCTTCATATCCGCGTAGTCAGATCTGGGTCTATATACAGGCGAATAACGCGTGACACGGATGCTAAAACGGTTAACATTTCCTTAAGTATGTTTAAACTAAGTATGCTTAGAACAGAAATTCTGAGAAATAAAAAATTCCGTGAACCAGAACTAATGAATAATGAGCATTTAGTGGCGTTTTTTGGTTGTCATGGCAATTTTTATTTCCCCCTGAATTGCTAGTTGTTTTTAAACGTAATTACGGAGAAGTTGTACAAAATTTGGCCAGCTCTACTTCGCGCTATTAACCTGTCGGCCTACACTGTTCTTTGCCAGAACATGTATCAGATGATGTATCTGATGTAAATAACAGAGTGTACCTATAGGGTGGGCATGTACATTTAAATGCATGTAATCCGACAGTTTGTAAACAGATGGCGAACCTTAACCCGAATAATATACCGATATAGGGCGGAACGATACTTTATACAGCTACATTATCAAGGTCAACGACACATGTATATATTTGCATATTGAAGTAAATGGGTTGGACACGGATCTTACAAAATCAGATGTATTTTATATTGAGAATCTTATATTAGTCCATGATTGAACATTATAGTTCTTAAACGTGTTTTCTGTTTTAAAGGTACGTAGCCTATTTCACCAACATTGCAAAGTATACTTTTCTAGTAAAGTATACTTTCAGGGAGAAATTTTCCATTTTAGAATAAATTTATTAACTTTTATTATACTGAATTTATTACATTATCACAGCCATTCTGGCTGTGATAATGTAATAAATTCAGTATAATAATTCTGCATACTTTTAATCATGCAGTCGTTAGTTATATATGAAATAATGCATTTCACGAAAAATAAATGATTACTCCCTCAAAGTATACTTTGCTAGAAAAGTATACTTTGCAATGTTGGTGAAATCGGCTCCCACTCAGTAGGCACAGAATGTTTTATAGGAACTAAATAAGTGTATAAGTGTGTCACTATTTCACCAGTTCTAAAAGTTATTAGTGCCCGACATACAGATGTAATCATTTAGTGATATTGATTTTACTGATAGTGACGTCACGTAAAAAAATAATATTTTCGACAGATTATAAAGTATGAAAATTGCACATCAAACAATAAATACGGAGAATAAATAGTAATGTCCGTTAACATTTTAAGGAAACACGGTTATCGCCCCTGATATCAGTCTGGAAATTTACTTCTGATATGAAATGTATAATAATGCCACTCAATACGTGGGGCAATGGTGAATGAATGCTTTTGCCGGGAAATATCTCAGATAATGTCTCTGATATAAAGAACATTTTGTGCCTACTGAGTGGACATGTACCTTTAAGAAACTTAGTTTTGCCGAGTTTCTTATGAAATCAATCGACGAGTTTAATAAATAGCAGATTAACACAAATGTTATATTATATATATATACAGTGCAACCTCTCTACAACAGCCACCCATGGGAAGACGCAAAACTGGCTGCTGTAGAGAGGTGGCTGTTGTAGGGAGGTTAATGCTGAATTAAATATTGTCGTCTGCTGTCTATTTATTGTCTTCGATAATTCTTATCAAATACATGCTTTGACAGCACTTTAGAATCATTTCCAACGGAAATGATTCTAAAGTGCTGTCAAAACATGTTTGTATTGATAAAGAAGGCAAAGGCAACAGCAGACGACAATTTTCATGCTCAGCAGTCTAAGGGTTAAATATAGAGGAAATCATCCATTTGGGATATAAAACAGCGGCTGTTACAGAGAGGGTGTTGTTGTAGAGAGGTGGCCGTTCGTGGGAGGTTCAACTGTACTCTATTGTTACTGGCGTCAAAATAGCGGCTGTTACAGAGAGGGTGTTGTTGTAGAGAGGTGGCCGTTCGTGGGAGGTTCAACTGTACTCTATTGTTACTGGCGTCAGAATAGCGGCTGTTACAGAGAGGGTGTTGTTGTAGAGAGGTGGCCGTTCGTGGGAGGTTCAACTGTACTCTATTGTTACTGGCGTCAGAATAGCGGCTGTTACAGAGAGGGTGTTGTTGTAGAGAGGTGGCTGTTCGTGGGAGGTTCAACTGTACTCTATTGTTACTGGCGTCAAAATAGCGGCTGTTACAGAGAGGGTGTTGTTGTAGAGAGGTGGCCGTTCGTGGGAGGTTCAACTGTACTCTATTGTTACTGGCGTCAAAATAGCGGCTGTTACAGAGAGGGTGTTGTTGTAGAGAGGTGGCTGTTCGTGGGAGGTTCAACTGTACTATATTGCTACTGGCGTCAAAATAGCGGCTGTTACAGAGAGGGTGTTGTTGTAGAGAGGTGGCCGTTCGTGGGAGGTTCAACTGTACTCTATTGTTACTGGCGTCAAAATAGCGGCTGTTACAGAGAGGGTGTTGTTGTAGAGAGGTGGCCGTTCGTGGGAGGTTCAACTGTACTCTATTGTTACTGGCGTCAGAATAGCGGCTGTTACAGAGTTGTGTTGTTGAGAGAGGTGGCTGTTCGTGGGAGGTTCAACTGTACTCTATTGTTACTGGCGTCAAAATAGCGGCTGTTACAGAGAGGGTGTTGTTGTAGAGAGGTGGCCGTTCGTGGGAGGTTCAACTGTACTCTATTGTTACTGGCGTCAAAATAGCGGCTGTTACAGAGAGGGTGTTGTTGTAGAGAGGTGGCTGTTCGTGGGAGGTTCAACTGTACTATATTGTTACTGGCGTCAAAATAGCGGCTGTTACAGAGAGGGTGTTGTTGTAGAGAGGTGGCTGTTCGTGGAGGTTCAACTGTACTATATTGCTACTGGCGTCAAAATAGCGGCTGTTACAGAGAGGGTGTTGTTGTAGAGAGGTGGCCGTTCGGGGAGGTTCGACTGTACATGTATTTCATAAGCAAAGCGACATACATTGAATATGTCCTGACAGCCCAAACTGTTTTCTGCAGTGGTCTCATTTGCATATGTATTGCATTAACCCTTTCACCCCTAAGTAACTGGAATGGATTTTGATATGTTCATTTTGCAACCAACCCAATATTATTTGTTTAGGTGATGCGTTTAATTAGTATAAATAATTAAAAAAGATCATGCCTCATTTACATATGAAAATAGCCTGATACCACCGCGCGTCACTATCAGTAAAATAAATATTACTAAATGATTAGTTTAAACATATTTTATTTGCATATTGTTTACAAGTTCATTGTCAATGTCAATGTTACTATATACAGTACTATGCAAATGGGATTGGATTGAAAGCAAGCTTATTTAAATCCTCTCCCTTACATGTGACTAGATATCATAGGATGCCGAAACCAAGACATTCCTGCCATCAGTACTAAATGATTACATCTGTATAGCGGGCACTCGTAAGGTTTAGAACTTCTGGAATAGTGACACAATGATACACTTGTTTAATTCCCATAAAGAACCATTTGTGCCTACTGAGTGGGTATGTACCTTTAATACACTGTTAATACACTGTAAAATGCGAACGACACTTTTAGCCAATACTATTTTATATTGTTTGTATATTTACTTTTCTGCCATCGTTTTAGACATAGAATGTAGAATTGATTCGTGGTTGGGAGGGGGTGGGGTGGGGTGTGTGTGTGTAGGGGATGGGATCGAGTGTGTGTGTGTGTGGGGGGGGGGGGGGGGGCGACGACATTTTCAAATCGTTCAACACGCACGCTTATATATACGCTATACAAGGTTTATATATGGAACACTGTTTATTTATAGCCCATTTGAGACAGGATGCAATTATATTAATATGAAACTTTAAAAAGAAAAACAACAACAACCTATTTTCTTTATTTTATCATGATAAAAAAAAATATTCCCAACAACATATCTTTTCGAGATAAAATAAAGAAAATAGCTTGTTTGTTTGTTTTATAAAAATAATAAGGCTTATCCTTGGACTGAAATGCGTTAAATATAATTTATTAGCGATGGTTTACCACCGGACATTTGAATCCATTTATCCTGCCTCGTGGTTGAGAGACACACGTCTTATAAATATCACATTCAGGAAATAACGTACTTCATACCAAGTCACTTTTTATTCCGATGTTTTATTATTATTCAGGAAATCTGCAAATTTTTTTGTGTGCAGATGTGAAATATGGATCAGTAATTCACACCGATTGCCTTTAACCTTGCGTTTAATGGTGTTATGTTTGTTTTCTCATTAAGGAAATTTAGCAACATTTGGCATATTATACATTTTATCATGAACGTGGTGGTATGTGGTATTTATTTCACTTTTACATAGGTAATACACGGGATAAATCTAGACCAAGTTGTCAGTTTGTGTGATAACAGGCCCAGGTGTCACGAGGAAACGGCGTTTGTGGCAAATGCGGTCAGTGTAGACCCGGATCAGACTGCGCATCCGCGCAGTCTGATCAGGGTCTACACTGTCGGTAACCCAACTTTTCTGGCCGTCACGCAGCCAGAATAATTCGGGTTACACTGTCTGCAATTTAGTCAATCAAATAGTCATACTTTTTTTCTTATAACACTTGTATTTAGGCTATTTTAATTTTGTTAATGTTATTTTTTATTTCAATAAGTAAGTTATACTAAGTTATAACTTGTAAGCAATAAATTATTAAATATACTTTTTATTTTTTTTCACCATTTTATTAATAAGTTTATAAAATAATAACCATGGAGAAATTTTATATTAAATAAAAAAAATAGACGGACCACTGACGACACATCATTGAGATATCTTACAATTTCAATACATTTTGAACTGTTTCGCTTTTCAGAATTTGTGCAAGTTTTGTTTGCCCTTCTGCGCTCCACGCCGGCTTAAAATGTATCACGTCGAAAAATACACCGGTTTCCTGACGAGATACCACTTATCTCTACTTTACTTTACTTTACAGCAATCGCGTCAACGCATTTTGCGCCGGTTACAAAACGAAAATGTGTGTATGCAACATCTTCTGAATGAGATTTCGTCAGATGTTTTCAGCCCATTAAAATTATTTTCATGTGAAATATAAATGTACAGACGAGGTGGCCGAGTGGTTAAGGCGATGGACTGCTAATCCATTGGGGTCTCCCCGCGTGAGTTCAAATCTCATCCTCGTCGTTATCTTTTTTATCGAATTATGGATACGTTTATTTTTATTAAATTATGTACATGTATAAGGTTTGCATTTTTCGAATTAGGAATAAAATGTATTCGAGTAACGTTTCATATTCACATATATTTATACATGTATATGTCAAATAATAATGTTTATAGAATCATTTTGTCTTAGAGTTTAAAGAGCAAACGTTTACATCGGGGACAAATAATAATAACATAAATAAATAAAGCTCAATATATTTAAGACAACAACAACCAACAGAAACAACAAGACCCGTTTTCTCATGTTAGCGGTTATAACAGGTAAGCCTATTGTTACACCATTTATAACCGTATTCACTGGAAAAGCTACAACCTTAAATATTTAACCAGCATACATACTTATATTTATCCCGTCAACACAGTGCGTATGTGCCGTGAAACATTTTTCATATCCTGTCAATACGACCTAATCACTTCGTATGAATATGTGCGGTGACTGGTGTTATTTATTTTGCATTTAAAAGCCATTTGTATGTGTTGACTGGATAAATAGAATAGTAGGTTAGTGCCGTGAATGGGAAAAATATCTGGCGCGGCACGGAAACGGGATGTGCTCGGCAGAGCCTCGCCCATCCCGTTTCCTAAGCCTTGCCAGATATGTTTTCCCATTCACGGCACTAACATACTATTCTCTATCCATTTTCCTTATTTCTGAACCAAAGTATATGTTGTGACCACTCATTTGAACCGTCTCGGCGAGACGGTTCAAATGGTGGTCACTACATATACTTCTGATGAGAAATAAAGAAATTCATAAGCGTTGCCGGATATTTTTTCCCATTCACGGCACTAACCTACTATTCTCTATACATACGGTGGTCTGAATTAACTGAGCGAAACGTACGGCAGTTTAAAGGTACATGCCCACTCAGTACGCACACGTGGTCTTTATAGGAATTAAATAAGTGTATAATTGTGTCACTATTCCACCAGTTCTACATTATGAGAGCCCGCTATACAGATATAATCATTTATTCATATGTATTTTACTGATTGCTTGTTTGTTTATTGGCGTTTAACGGCCTATCAACAGCTGAGGTCATGTAAGGCCGGTAGTACTGATTAAATGCGTCGCCTGAAAACATAATATTTTCGACAGATTATAAAGTATGATCAATGCAGACCAAACAATAAATACAGAGAATAAATAGCAATGTCCGTTAACATTTTAAAGAAACACGGTCATCACCCCTGATATCAGTGTGGAAATTTTAGTCGTACGAGGTTTAGTGAAACGGACCCCAGGGATATCGGGATTCCGCTCAGGATAAAACACATCGTTAAATTTACTGTTCACATCCTCCCAACCAACCGTCCAAATACCTCGCATCAAGTAACAAGAGCAAGAAATGCGGCGGTCACGTGGTTGCTGTAATTTGACGCCTAATCGTTTATTTTACTGTCAAAATACGATTCAAGTTTCCCGTAATTATAGCTTTTTGAGAAAATTCAGTCATAATTATATAGTTTAGTGTGCAATGTAAATAATGTGTTCCTAGTTCGGGGTGGTTTGTGTACGTGAGCCGGTGGCTGATAAGAAAAATGGTCTGTTGACGTTTGCGAACAAAAACGGCCCGATCTGTAGCCGATTTCACCAACATTTATTTTTACAAAAATGCATTATTTCATATAAAACTAACAACTGCATATATTTGATGATTAAAAGTATAGTACTGAATTTATTATTGTAATAAATTCAGTATAATAAAAATTAATAAATTTATCATAAAATTGAAAATTACTCCCTCAAAGTATACTTTGCAATGTTGGTGAAATCGGCTACAGACTATGGCCGTGACTGGATAAATGGGGGCTTATGGAATTTGTGACTAGTGTAGTTCCTGATCAAATAGCATACTCCTGTAGCCTGATAACGATCTATGTTTCTTGTCAGAAGCATGATGGGTATTTCATCGATGGAATAGTGAACAGTGCAGAGCCTGATCAGACTGTGCGGATGCACAGGCTGATCTGGATCTACACTGGTCGCAAAACCAAAACTTATCGGATTTGTTTTCAGTGTAGTTTTCTGATTAAATAGCATACCGCTGTAGCCTGATAACTCGTATATTGCTTGTTAGAAACATGACGGGTGTTTAATTGATGGAATGGTGAATAGTGCACATCCTGATCACAATGAGCGGATCCACAGGTTCTTGAAGAACGGTTCATATATCGATGTGTTATGGGTTATTTCGGTATCTCTGGTGGTTTAGGTGCATTGTTACCAACATACAATTTACGTCACCTCCCGCGAGCTACACTATGAATTTACATTCCGAAAGTCCGGAACGGTGAATGTGCAGATAGTTGACGATTTCTGTCGTGTGCAATGATAAACATTAGTAGCTGAACAAAACTATGTAAATTACCCAAAACCAACGAAATTCACCAAAATCTATCCAAATCTACCAAAAATCTATCCAATGACCATCTGTTCAAACACCTGTGAGCGGATCCACACTGTTTACGAAAGTCATAGCCCAAACATCTCCTGGGGCCCGTTTCACTAAATTTCGTACGACTAAAATGTTCGTAAGTGCAAACGTATGATAGTCTGTAAATACCACATTAACAATCTGTTCTTGTAAACAATTATTGAATTTACATTTATTGTAAAGGTAAATCCATAAATTGAAATTTCCAGACGATCGTAAATTTGCACTTACGAACATTTTAGTCGTACGAAGCTTAGTGAAACGGGCCCCAGGATCTTTGACGTTCTACAACGACTTTCTTTCAAGAGTTTTAGTGTTTTGTTTTGTTTCAGTACAGACTAATGCGAATGCATGCGTAGCAAATTCAACATAAGTGCATGGAAACTATAATATCTGTTCAACCCATTTAGAACTACATGTTTTGGATTAAAATTAAATCAGGCACGATCGTTTGCAGAAACAGTGGCGTTCAAAGAACGCTGGTTTGTATTACTTAACCCTTTGAACCCGAAAGCCAGCTAAAGCGGGGTTTGCAAACAGTGCAGATCCAGATGAGCCGACTCGTAACGAGCCGTCTCATCAGGATCTGCTCTTTATGCAAGTAATTTTATTTTATTTTTTAGAACAAAAACATCCCATTTTCATAAATGGACTAATCTCAAAATCGTCTTCTGACGATTGGATTGGTCGGAAAATTAGCATAGCACAGTCGAATACAGTTACTTAGGGTTGAAAGGGATAATATAAACACTTTAAACATATCAAAATAATACAAATCTACAATACATTATTTTTATCAATACTATCCCCATTTTTCGGAGATGGTAATCTGAGATACCACAATGAACATACTTCTAGTGGATTGAATATATCTAAGGATTCCCCAAGCATATGAAATACATATTAACCCTTAGAAGGCGGGAACCGAAAACTGTCGCCTGCTGTTGTAACTTATTTTGTATTTTCTCTAAATAAAAACATGGTTTGGCAGCATTGTAGAATCATTTCCATTGGAAATGATTCTAAAGTGCTGTCAAACCTTGTTTTTGATAAGAAAAATGGAAAATAAAAAAATAAACAGCAGACGACACATTTTAACTCAGCACTGTAAGGGTTAACGATGAATGAATACATAATATATTGTATTGCCGATTAACATAACATATTTCATCGTCCATTCATTAATGTGTTTGTAATCAGCTGAGCATTTAATCAGTTGTGTAAACGATTGAAATAAAATACTCATTGATATGCGGTGACCATGAACGTGGTAAAAATGGCACGAATGCCATATTCGCAGGCGTGGAATTGGAACAGTCATAACTATTCGTCAGTAATAATAACTAGTTAAACATTAGTTTAAAACGATAATTGGCTGCACATGTGCAAATCTGACCATGAATTACGCTTGTCCAAAATTCAATACCCCCGTTATTGCCATGACGTCATATGTCTAACCTAGGTGACACGGTAATTATTTCATTCACATAGATCCGACACCGTTATAAAATAGATACACCGGCTGACAAAAGAGGACCTCGTCCCAAGTGCAACACTTGTAGATCCAGAAACTACCGTTAACAAATATTCTAAACACAAAGCTGACAGTAGCCGATTTCACCAAAATTGCAAAGTATACTTATCTTGCTAAGTGCACATTGAGGGAGACATTTTCAATTTAAGGATAAATTTATTAACTTTTATTCCACTGAATGTATTACATTATCACAGCCATTTTGGCTGTGATGATGTAACACATTCAGTATAACAATTCCGCATATTTTTAATCATCAAATATACAGTCGTTAGTGCTATATGAAATAATGCATTTCGGGAAAAATAAATGATTTCTCCCTCAAAGTATACGTTGCCAGATTAGTATACTTTGCAATGTTGGTGAATTTTGATTACCTTGAGTTTTGCTCGTGATTTACATCGTGTACAAATCATGCAACATCTAATTTTGGTTAAATAGGCTACAGGGACTACGCTGGCCAAAAACGCCACAAACCCTTGATAGTGCTGGGGCCTCGCATTACTACGGAGCCCCGCAGGAGACAAGGATACTTTTTTTATTCGTTCCCACGAAATAACAATTCGTTCCCTCAAGTTAACAATTCGCTCCCTCGAATTAACAATTCGTTCCCATGATATAACAATTCGTTCACACGAATTAACAATTCGTTCCCGTAGGAACGAATTGTTATTTCGTGGGAACGAATTGTTAATTCGTGGGAACGAATTGTTAATTCGTGGGTACGAATTGCTAATTCGTGTGAACGAATTGTTAAATTGTGTGAACGAATTGTTATTTCGTGGGAACGAATTGTTATTTCGTGGGAACGAATTGTTAATTCGTGTGAACGAATTGTTATTTCGTGGAAACGAATTAATAACAAAAATAATTCTACGTCCCCTGCGGGGCGCCTCGCATTAAGGCTAACTTCCGTGACACGTTAATTGTTTCCTTCACGTAGATCTAACACCGCGATACAATAGTCCGTGTGATTCATGTCGTAAGTGCAGTTTCTAACGAGTTAGAAATGTCTAGTATATACAGTGGGGTGAGCTTGTAAGTGCACACACGAACGAACACGACAGGTTGGAACCACTGTAATTCATGTATACAAACAAAATGTAAATATTTTTTTGCATTTTTTTTTCATTTCACATCAAAAGTGTATGTTGTTACCACTCAGTTGAACCGTCTCGGCGAGACGGTTCAACTGAGTGGTAACAACATACACTTTCGGTGGATTGGAACCAACCTGTCGTGTTCGTTCGTGTGTGCACTTACACGCTTACCCCACTGTAGTATCACATGACAACCTTGTTATGACCTGTTTTAACCCATTTCATATATATTATTTATTACACTACAACATATGTGGCATATGCATTTCATATGTGTTTCGTATGAATTTCATATGAACATTTCATATGCAAACGATATAAAGTGAGCCAATATGCAATTCATATGCAAAATCTTCATATGCATTTCATATGCAAATCATAAATTATGAACTTTATATGCATATCATAAGAATTTCATATGAAAACCTATGTACAATACTTTTAAATCTATAACATTTTCATATGAAATGCATATGCAAATTATTCATATGAAATGCATATGAAAAGTATTCTTAAGAAATTCATATGAACATCATATCGGCTCTTTTCATATGAATTTCATATGCAATTCATTTTCACATGTTTTACATATGAACATCATATGCTGTTTTTTTCATATTAATTGCATATATGGCACATTTTGCTGTGTATTTTCAGCTCGATGCGAAAATAATAAATTGTTCTGCTATTTGGAGTGTGAAGTCATGTGATAAACTGAATCTCACACTCGTTTCGATTTGATATGAACTTTATGAAACTCGTCAGAAATTGTATGCACCCCACCAGAGGCTCAGTACATAAATTGTGCTGCATAAATAGAGGATCTCAAACGAGTTTCCATTTGATATGATATTAATTTTATGAAACGAGTCGCGCATAATTCATGCACCGAGCCAATGACGAGGTGCATACAATTGCTGACGAGTTTCATAAATCTCATATCAAATGGAAACGAGTTTGAGATTTTGTTTATCACATGACTATCTTCGCATCGAGTTGAACAAAATATCCACAGAGAAAATTAGTTTTAATCCTTGCAATACACAAATTATAAATATACCATATTATACGTTCCAGTTCTTTATAAATAAATTACCAAACGGGAGCGCATTTTAACAATTGTACTGCTTTTACTGAATCGCCAACGCTGCTAATGACGTTTACAACAGGATGACGTCAACTTCAAAACAACGTTGCCTTGTCGCGCCATTAGGGACGTCATTTGGAACGTCTTCGTTTTGTTCGTTCGACATAACGTTGGCGCATAATATGCATACGTTGTTAGTTTGATGAGGTCAGCCAATCACATTCGCTACAGATGTTATTACTCTTGTGTCATATCATATTCATGAAATGGGCTAAAACACGGCATAACAAAGTTTTAGATCCGCTATTTTGTCTCACCCGCTTGTGGACAGCACATACGTACGGACGTACGCGGCATATTGGCGTACGTCCGTACGTATGTGCGTCCTGGTTAAAGTGTTTGGTTAAAGTTTGCAAAAAAAAACATATCTCTGAAACCGCTGCGCCAATTCACTCGAAACTTCACATGGTTGTTTATTATGATCCATATTTTCATTCTACGCCCCATCCGTGCTGTACCTCTGCGCAATGTCAATGTCGAATTACATGTACTTTGAATTTTACCTGAAAACAATTTTAACAATATATTTCTGAAACCGCTTCGCCAATTCACTCGAAACTTCACATGTGTCTTTATCATTATCCACCCGGTGCCCAATTTCAAGGTCAATTTTTTTTTGTCGCGGCCGCTTGCGGACAGCTTGATATAGTCGGCACATTGGTATACTATCAAAGCTGGTTTAGTACTATCAAATGCCTCGGCGGGCGCGACATGCGGGCCGCGGCCATCTA
Source organism: Conchocele bisecta (assembly GCA_029237695.1). Lineage (NCBI taxonomy): Eukaryota > Metazoa > Mollusca > Bivalvia > Lucinida > Thyasiridae > Conchocele > Conchocele bisecta. The sequence continues at coordinate 66,777,049 of CM055275.1, forward strand.
GGCACTAAAAGCAAACGCAATATTCACACCCAAACACTATTTCTTAAATGAATGACGTTTTTGTTTTATCGCCATATTGACGCTAATCATGAAATATTCAGTCATTTTGGCGTCATTTTGTCGAACTGCGACAAATGCTACATTGTTCACGTCTGACTATGTTGTATCGATATTAATTACAACAGTCTGCCACAAATTATAGTTTTGCTCACGCCAGCATGATCATGTTCATTTATTATACTTATGTGACTGTGACTGGATAAATGGGGCTTATGACATTTGTGACCACTGTAACTCCTGATCAAATACTCCTGTAGCCTGATAATATCTCGTATTAGAAACACAACGGATGTTTAGTTTAAACAATATTTATTTCAAGTTGTGGCAAGTGATATATATATACATACAATTGAGAACAGGATTGGAAAACAAGCTTTTACACTTATGTGAATTCTTCTCCTGGATGTTTCATTGATCGAATGACGAACAGTGTAGGTCCTGATCAGCCTGTGCGGATGCACAGGCTGATCGGGATCTACACTGGTCGCAAAAACCATAAGCCCCATTTCTCCAGTCACAACCACATATATCAAAGGCATTGTATCTCAGATGATGTCTCAAGTAATCAATATGTTGGTGTAGTTGTTGTTTTCGCTTCATGCAAATGAGGCATAGGAACCAATGGTAATTTCGATATCTGTTGACCAAATTCCAGAAACATCGCGTTTATTCAACTATTGTCTATTCCATGTTTTGCTGCCGACGGAATTTTAGCTATTAAATACAATACATTAAAGGTACATGCCCACGCAGTAGACACAAACTGTTCTCTATATCTGAGACATTATCTGAGCCATTTTCTGGCAAAATAAACATTCATTGACCATTACCCCACGTATTGATTGGCATTATTATACATTTTATATCAGACGTAAATTACAACACTGATATCAGGGGCGATAACCCTGTTTCCTTAAAATGTTAGCGGACAATATTATTTATTCTCTGTATTTATTTTTTGATGTGCAATGATGATACTTTATAATATTTTTTTTGTTCAGGTGACGCATTTAATTAGTATAAATAATTAAAAAATAGCATGCCTCGTTTGCATATGAAAATAGCATGATACCACCGCGCGTCACTATCAGTAAGATAAACATTACTAAATGAGTATATGTGTATAGCGGGCATTGGTAATTTTTAGAACTGTTGGAATAGTGACACACTTATTCACTTATTTAATTCCTATAAAGAACATGTTGTGCCTACTGCGTGGGTATGTACCTTTAAATCTACAACATATTTAAACATATATATTTTTTTAATTCTGGAGACATATCAAGAATCTACGGTATGACAATTACGTTATAGTGATTCTGCGTCTCAGGTGCATATAGATTTAACACACGGGAATCACAATCGACTTACCTTGGTATTAATTATGTATAGTATGTGAATAAATGGTCTATTTGTTGTACGTGTATATATTACGCCAATTTATGTTATTTGCGTTTTATGCAGGTATTGCATGACATGGAACTACTTTTTCTTTAGTAATATTTTACTGTATTAATAGCGTTGAAATGTACCCCATCATGGGAATATTGGCTTATGCAGTGTGTCACCAGTGTAGACCCCGAGGAGCCTGCGCTCTGTAGCCTATTTCATCAACATTGCAAAGTATACTTTAGTAGCAAAGTATACTTTGAGGGAGAAATTTTCAATTCTATGATGAATTTATTAATTTTTATTATACTGAATTTATTACATTATCACAGCCAATTTGGCTGTGATAATGTAATACATTCAGTATAATAATTCTGCATACTTTTAATCATGAAATATATGCATTTGTTAGTTCTATATGAACTAATGCATTTCGGGGAAAATAAATGATTACTCCCTCAAAGTATACTTTGCTAGAAAAGTATACTTTGCAATGTTGGTGAAATCGGCTACTGAATTCAATATTAGCACTGGCGCAAAATGTTTCACGTCGAAAAATGCAGCGGTTTGCTAACGAGATGCCACTCACCTCTACTTGGAGCTGTGGCATAAACGCAGTGTTCGTTTAGTAACCCGCGCAAATTTCTTGCGCGGTTACTAGACGAACACGCGTTTATGCAATACCTTCTGCAAGCAGCTGAGTAGGAATTTGTCCGAAATCCGGTGCCTAATTTCACGTGAAACATTTTACGCTTGCGCAGATAGCAACGCTGGTGATTGGACATGTTTCATCACATGACATGCAGTAAAACCTCTATAGTTAGGACACCCAAAAGCAAATAATTATTGTGTGATGTTTTTTACAGACCGGCTGAAAGAAACTATTGAGCTATAGTAGTTCGGGCAACAGTCCACAATAGTGGCGATATATATATATTAAAAAAGTGGCGTCTCATTATGGCACGTTCGTCTTTGAAAACATAAATTGATGGTTATACCTGTAGCAAATACAAATGTATACATATGATAAACGCCATGTTATTTTGTACCTTCTGGCATCTGCATAATGTCATTAAATACGTTTACAACATTTACAATATTTTTCATAAGTAAAGTCAAACGTTGACAAAACTTTCAGAGTACATGTACTCGGAAAATTGTGCCAACTTTTGACGCCATTTACGGAAAATATAGTAAACGCATTTCATGAAATTACGCAGATGTCCGAAGGTACAAAATCACATGGCGTGTCTCAATTATTGAGGTTGACAACTATTGTCAAACAAATGCCCATGCGTCCTGTAACACTGTCATACTCAGAAGGTCTTAAAGGTACACACCCACTCAGTACGCACACACTGGTCTTTGTATAAGTTAGATCACGGTTCGTCCGCATGTACGAGGAGATAATTCGCGAGCTAAAGCTCGCGGATTATCTCCTCGTACATGCGGACGAACGTGATGTAACTTATTTATCACATCCTCATGCACATACCTTGCACACCAGCTGTGTTAATACAGAAACAACACCCGGAAATGTGTCAAAGATGTGATAAATAGGAATTAAATAAGTGTATAATTGTGTCACTATTCCACCAGTTCTAAACATTACGAGTTCCCGCTATACAAATATAATCATTTAGTAAAAATTATTTTGCTGATGGTGACGCGCGGTGGTATCAGGCTATTTTTATATGCAAATGAGGCATGATATTTGTTAATTATTTATACTAATTAAATGCGTCCCCTGAACAAATAATGTATAATTATAAAGTATGATCATTGCACATCAAAAAATAATTTCAGAGAATAAATAGTAATGTCGGTTAACATTTTAAGGAAACACGGTTATCGCCCCTGATATCAGTGTGCAAATTTACATCTGATATAAAATGTATACTAATGCCAATCAATACGTGGGGTAATAGTGAATGAATGTTTATGTTTCCAGAAAATGTCTCTGATAATGTCTCTGATGTAAAGAACATTTTGTGCCTAATGAGTGGGCATGTACCTTTAACGTGGCTCAAACATCAAAACCACCTTTCTTCAACTATCAGGGCAAACATATGAATTCCATTAGTCGCATATTCTTGGAAATTTGCGATTTCTTGGAATCCATATTGGATCTGGAGAAATATGAGATTTGCGCGTAGACACGCGGCGGGTGTTTTGTAGAAATCTATGGAGCCCCGCAGGAGACGTAGAATTCTTTTTTTTTTATTAAATCGTTCCCACGAAATAACAATTCGTTCCCTCGAATTAACAATTCGATCCCACGAATGAACAATTCGTTCCCTCGAGAACGAATTGTTAATTCGTGGGAACGAAACGAATTGTTAATTCGTGTGAACGAATTGTTAAATTGAGGTAACGAATTGTCATTAAGTGGGAACGAATTGTTAATTCGAGGGAAATAATTGTCATTTCATGGGAACGAATTAATAAAAAAAGATCCATGTCTCCTGTGGAGCGCCGTAGAAAGCACTATTGGATTCTGTCGAAAGAAAAACCCCGTGATTTGCACTGTCTGCTTTTAACAAATTGACATATGAATTCCATCGGTCGCAATATGCGATTTCTTGGAATTCATATTGGACCTGGAAAACGAGATTTGCGCGTCGACAAGCGGCGGGTGTTTCGTAGAAAGCGCTATTGGATTCTGTAGAAAAAAAACCCCGTGATTTGCACTGTCTGCTTTTGACAAATTATTGATCCCTAGGGTAGCATAGTTCTGATCCCGTGAAATCACTTTCTTGCGGTGTATCAAACGGCGCAATATATTTCATCTGTTCTGTCACAACTGGCGCCAGAGCTCCAGATAAGCTGTTTAGTTTAACTATTTCAACCCTAAACAACTGGAACAATTTTGACAAGTTAATTTAAAGGTGCATGCCCACTCCATTCCACGCCCATACAGCCTTCATGTACAAGGCATAGGGAATATATATTTTGTGTAATCAACTCCTCTGACAGTTTTTTTGTCATCACTCCCTCAAGGGGCGTGTCTGTTGTTGTGAGTATTTTGTCCCGCCTCATTTGAAACTCAGCGACAATAAAGACGTAACCTACATCAACTTCATGTTGTGTTGTATGGCGAACAGTGCAGATCCTGATCAGACTGTGCGGATGCACAGTCTGATCTGGATCTACACTGGTCGCAAAACCTATAAGCCCCATTTCTCCACTCACAGACACATATAGTGGGAGGTAACGCGGACTCTTATGGAGTCTGATATTGTTTACCGTTATCGCCCGCAACACTATGGAACGCCAAATCTACATAAACTCAAATAAATAATGCTAGTTCTAAATAATCAGAGCTAGCATGAAATATTTAGAGCTAGCTTCAAATGATTTAGAGAGCTCTTCAAATGATTTGGAGCTATTTTGATTCCTGGAACGCCGAATCTACATAAACTCATATAATTATTGCTAGCTCTAAATAATTAGAGCTAGCATTACATATTTAGATATAGCTGCAAGTGATTTGGAGGGCCCTTCAAATGATGTGGAGCTAGCTCTAAATAGTTGATGCTAGCTCTAATTATTTTTTAGAGTTAGCATTAATTATTTGAGTTTATGTAGATTTGGCGTTCCATAGTGTAGTGGGCGACAGCGGTACCCAACATCAGAATTGCACGGGTCAGTGGAAGAAGGGGGCTAACTCCATGAGATGCCATGTTACATCTCACTATCTGTGGCTGTGAGTGGAGAAATGGGGCTTATAGGTTTTGCGACCAGTGTAGATCCAGATCAGCCTGTGCATCACTAAACTTCGTACGACTAAAATGTTCGATTTATTGAGCATCGGCTGCAAACGCAACCTATGCTCAATACATGTAAATCCAATAATTGTTTACAATAAAACATTGCTAATGTGAAATTTACAGACTAACATAATTTTGCACTTACGAAAATTTTAGTCGTTCAATTATGGCAGTACCGAAGAAAGCCGAAACACGCCGAATGCCTGTGGATGTACCGTATTTATTCTAATAGTAGCCACCTCTCTAATAGTAGCCCCCTCCCATATTTGCATTCTAAATATGTTATTTTCACCTACAAAAGCCATTTAAAACATTGTTTTAAATGGCTTTTGTATGTGAAAGTAACATATTTTGATCCTATTTTACGAGACAACTCATTTCAAAGGAAACGAGGATATGGCGAGTTTCTTGTGAAATCAGTCAACGAGTTTAATAAATAGCATATCTCATTTGTATATTTATTACACTAGTGTATTATGATTTTTAATATTCTGTGTTATCACACAGTGAAAGGCCATTTTATGCAATAATAACAATGACACTTTTATTACATCGAGTCTAGCAACACAATTCCAGAGAAACTAAAAAATAATAAAAACTTTCATAAAAACAAAGGAAATTATGAAGACTTAACCGCAGATTTTTGATTATCGTCAGAGACGTATTCTCATGAGGATTGGAATGTGTCTGGTGTTACTGAAAACGCTTAGACGCTCGTACAAATATGTGGCTGCGACTGGATAAATGGGGCTTATAGGGTTTGCGGCCAGTGTAGATCCAGATCAGCCTGTGCATCCGCACAGTCTGATCAGGGTCTGCACTGTTCGTTATACCGTCAATGAGAAGAAATATAGATCGGAGACACGCCATGCGATTTTGTACATTCGGACATCTGCGTAATTTCGTGAAATACGTTTACAAAATTTACAATATTTTTCATAAATAAAGTAAAAAATTGACACAATTTTCAGAGTACGTGCGGAATTATGAAAGTTGTGTCACCTTTTGACTCCATTTACGGAAAATATCGTAAATTTTGTAAACGTATTTCATGAATTTACATATCTGAGAGATGGGGCTTTTGGGATTCTTTCTTTATAGGAATTAAATAAGCAACTTAAATAAGTGTATAATTGTGTATAATGGTGTCATTATTCCACCAGTTCTAAAAAGTACGAGTACCCGCTGTGCTAATATAATAATTTATTAATATTTCAAATTACTGACAGAGACGCGCAGCTGTATTGTAGAGTATGCTCGTTCAACACAAAAATTACACCTTTTAAAGAAACGCAGTTATCGCCCCTGGTATCAAGAGTGGTAATTACGTTTGATATAACAAGTATAACACAACCAATTAACATGTCCGTTAATGATAAATTAATGTTTCTATTGCCCGAAAACTGTGATATCTAAAGAATGTACGAAATAAATACGTCTCCTTAATATATTACAACGTAGGATGTGGGAGTCCTGTAGCCTATTTCATCAAAATTGCAAAGTATACTTTGAGCGAGAAATGTTCAATATAAGGATAAATTTATTATTGTTTATTATACTCAATTTATTACATTATCACAGCCATTTTGGCTGTGATAATGTAATAAATTCAGTATAATAATTCTGCCTACTTTTAATCATCAAATATATGCAGTGCGGGTTAGTTCTATATGATATAATGCATTTCGGGAAAATAAGTGATTACTCCCTCAAAGTATACTTTGCTAGAAAGTATTCTTTGCAATGTTGGTGAAATAGGCTACAGGTTTAAAGTCGGAGACAGAATTGTCACAAGTGCCATATTCCCCGTTTCTCCAGTCACAGTAACAGACACCAACAGTCATCTCGAACCGTGACAGGTGTATAATTAGCAGATGGAAAAGATGTTAAGATTATGCAAATTAGGGGGAAATTGCCGAACAAACTTCCGTAGTGCTTCGCTATAATTGAAATCCTTAGAAAAACAGCAGACGTATCGGGTGTTGTCGGATGTTTGCGTCAGTTTTCGGAAATCTCCGTAAATGATCGTAGATTATTGACGAATTTTCCCGAACAAATGCGAAATGAACTTTTCCTTTTATTTGTTTTCGGAAATCTCCGTAAACGAACGTCGACTATTGACGAATATTCCGTAACAAATGCGAAAGTAACTTTCGCTTTTATTTTCATTCTCATATTTGGACTATTGTCAACTGTTGAAGGGGTAAGTGGAACAAGGGCACTAAGTCATCATAGAAACATCATTATAACAACAACAACAACAACAACAGTGGCTGAACGTGTTGAAATCTTTCCCACTCCAAAGTAAGTATTATTTGATATTTTCCTTAATATGAAACGGATTTTGATGAAATATGGCGCAGCAAACGCGTCTTCGTGAGCTGCATTTGGTCGTCCAGGGAGTTCGGCACAGACTTATGTCGTTTTTGCGAAGCGACACGGAAATCGATTCTTCGGAAAAACGACAGAAGTTTGGGCCAAAATACAGAGACCACCAAATGCAGCTTAAGAAGACGCGTTTGATGCGCCATATTCCATCAAATTCCGTTACATAATAAGGACAATATAAAATAATACGTACATTGAATAGGATGGATTCTGGAAGTTTCAGTACTTGTTGTTGTTGTTAGTACCACGTGATCATACACCTTGATATCGATTCCAGTCTACGCAAAACACATAAGCCCCCATTATAAGTTAGATCACGCTTCGTCCGCACATACGAGGATATATAGAGAATAGTAGGTTAGTGCCGTGAATGGGGAAAAATATCTGGCAAGGCTCAGGAAACGGGATGGGCGAGGCTCTGCCGAGCACATCCCGTTTCCTTGCCGCGCCAGATATTTTTTCCCATTCACGGCACTAACCTACTATTCTATTTATCCCGTCAACACCTACAAATGGCTGTAAAATGCAAAAAAAAACAAAATAACCCCAGCCACCGCACATATTCATACGCAGTGATTAGGTCGTATTGACAGGATATCAAAAATGTTTCAAGGCACCGTGTTTCACGGCACATACGCTCGGTGTTAACGGGATAAAAAGCTATAGCGAGCGGATTATCGCTCGTACATGCGGACAGGCGTGATCTAACTTATTTAGCCCATCCTCATGTACAGACCTTGCACACGTGTTAATACAGAAACAACACCCGGAAATGTGGCAAAGATGTGATATACATGCACATGACATATGAGACAAACCATATGATTTTGTACCTAAGAAGATGTGCGATTTTTCAATGTTTACAGAAAATGTGACATTTTCTGTAAATTACGTCGAAAAGTTGACGAACTTTTTATGCTATTCCGCATTGGCTCTGAACATTTCGTCAACTTTCGAAAAATTCGGAAATTATCGTAAATTTTGAAAATGTAGTAAAGAGATAACGCATTTCTTCTTAGGTAAAACTATCGCATGGCTTGTCTCGATTAAATAACTGTACCGTATGATTATTCTGTTTGTTGCAATTGAATCTGTCGGTGATTTTTAAAAAAATCAACATCTTGTAACAAAGCAAGAGAAACCCAACCGTAAATACCGTTTATTCAACTAGTTGAGCCGATTACCGTGGAATATTGCACGAGTGATTTGTTCCTTACGCTACACAAACGAGTGAGCCAAGTCCCTTGTCATCTTTGCGTATGCTGCGAGTTGTTTCCGACCAAATACTAACAAGGTGTATGATCACGTGGTACTAACAACAACAACACGTACTAAAATTTCCAGAATCCATCTGATTCAAAGTACGTATTCTTGTATAGTGTCCTTATGACGTAACGGATTTTGATGAAATATGTCGCATCAAACGCGTCTTGTTAAGCTGCATTTATGGTCTCTGTATTTTCGCCCAAACTTCTGTCGTCTTTGCGAAGAATCGATTTCCACGGAAATCGATTCTTCGCAAAAACGACATAACTCTGTGCCAAACTCCCTGAACCACTAAAATGCAGCTCGTGAAGACACGTTTGTTGCGCCATATTTCATCAAAATCCGTTGCATATTAAGGACAATATCAAATAATACTTACTTTGGAGTGGGCAAGATTTCAACACTTCCAGCCACTGTTGTTGTTGTTATAACCACGTGATCATGCACCTTGACTAAACATCCTACTCGATGCAGATGTATTATGCGGAATCTGCAATCGTTGACACGACGTCGTTTATGATTGACGGGGCAACGGAAACGAGCGATTGTCTCATCCGAAATCTGTCTCACAAGACGCTTACAAGTGACAAACTAGACGCATGATAGTCAGTTTGAACTATGCACGCAATGCTGTAGTTTAGATACATCGGTCGCAGTTCTTAAGAAAACACGGCTATGACGTAATGGTAGTACATGTATATGATTGGACACATATTTGGTGACATATGAGGTTGCGGTGAAGGGGTTGAGGAGGGTGTGTGTGTGTGTGTGTGTGTGTGTGTGTGTGTGTGTGTGTGTGTGGGGGGGGGGGGGGTTATGTTATGTGAAGATAATTCATGTGACTTTGTTTGTACCCAAGGAGATGTCAAATTTAATTGTTCATGAAATATATTTACCAAATTTATGATATTTTCCATAAAACGAAGTTGAAATTTGATGAAATGTTGATAGCAAATGCGGAATTCCGCATTTGCTATGAAAATTTCGTCAACTTTCGACATCATTTACCGAAATTATCACAGTTTTTGTAAATAGTTGTCGTGAAAAACCGCACATCTTCTTAGGTACAAAATCACATGGATTGCATCGTATGAGGTTGGTTTCTAACGGACGTCGGCGCTAGCAGGGACCCGTTTCACTAAACTTCGTGCGACTAAAATGTTCGTAAGTGCAAATTTAGGATCGTCTGGAAATTTCAATTGATGGATTTACATTTATTGAGCATAGGCTGCATATGCAGCCTATGCTCAATAAATGTAAATCCAATAATTGTTTACAAGAAAACAGTAACAGTGTTAATGTGAAATTTACAGACTATCATAATTTTGCACTTACGAACATTTTAGTCATGCGAAGTTTAGTGAAACGGCCCCCGGTTTTCGATAGTTCTCCAGAAATACATGACGTTTTGTCTGTGACAAGTTTTGATTTCTGTAGATTTTCCTTCACTAACTTGCTAACGTCACAGCGGAATTTGCCCAGTAGACTCGGGAAATATAGCCAGGCTTAGTCTTGTCGATATTTGCCCACTTCGGACCGAACCCGGACACAACCGCCTGCGTCAGTCTTGCCCAAATTATCAACGTTTCTGAGCATATATAGCTATTAGCAATACCAACCCACACTCAAGCAAGGTTATTGTCTGACCCTGAGCTGTAACACAGTCCAGGGTGGGCCAATCTAGCTGCTGGATTTCAGACACAATATTCAAGTATTTTGAATTAAAGAAATTGACAACTATTGGCAAGATTAACCCAGGTGATAGTGTACAATGGATAGTTTGTGATTATGAAAAATGCTCAAATGTGACAGAATTCCAATAATATAGGTCCTGTAGTTGCAAACTCACCAAAAAAACAACATTATATTCATACGCCAAGTCCGGGTCTCGAGGTAGTTCGGCCGGACTATGCTCGCGTGTTATTCTGCCGCTTGTGAGTTACATGTCTGTATCAAAATCGAAAAAAGGTATTATAATAATTTACACTACCGCCTGCGCTAATCTTGCCAACATTTGTCGATTTCCTTATTTCAAAATACTCGAATATTGTACTTGAAATCAAGCTGTTTGATTGACTGAGCATGAGCTGTACCGCATCTCAGACTCAGACAATCAAATTGCTTGATTGCGAGTTTGCATTGTCAATAGATGTTCCGTAACATTGATAATCTGGGGCCCGTTTCACTAAACTTCGTACGACTAAAATGTTCGTAAGGCAAATTTAGGATCGTCTGTAAATTTCAATTGATGTATTTACATGTGCAGCCTATGCTCAATAAATGTAAATCCAATACTTGTTTACAATAAAACATTGTTAAAGGTACATGCCCACGCAGTAGGCACAAAATGTTCTTTATAGGAATTAAATAAGTGTATAATTATGTCACTATTCCACCAGTTCTAAAAATTACGAGTGCCCTCTATACAAATATAATCATTTATTAATTATCAATTTACTGTTAGCGACGCGCGGCGGTAACAGTCTATTTTGATAATGTGCACTTACGAAACATTTTAGTCTTACGATGTATAGTGAAACGCGCCCCTGGACAAAATTAACTGTGTATCGTTTTGTCGAATGATAAAAATCGAGTACAACCACTGTAGGAAACTTATATGCCTCGGTATATGCCTCGGGCGGGGTTCGAACCCACAGCCTGCAGTGCAAAACGGCCTGCGTTAATTTTCCCCAGATTATCAATGTTCTGGACATCTCCACTCGCAATCAAACTATTTGATTATATGAGCATGAGTTGTAGCACAGCTCAGGCCCAGCCAATCAAGTTGCTTAATTTCAAGCACAATATTCAAATATTATAGGAATGAATGGCCTTTTTGTGGAATTTATCGGGGTATAAACTTGGAAAAGTCGCGGGAATACTGGACGAAGGCCGGAAGGCCTCGTCCAGTATTCCCGCGACTTTTCCAAGTTTATATCCCAGATAAATTCAACAAACAGGCTATTCATTCCTTATAATTCCAGCATTTGAAATAAATTCACCAAGAAAATGTGTTTATTTTCCGTTTTCTTAAGAATTATTTTAACTGCGCCTCACGGTTGCGGAAAGTAGTTCGGCGTGGGAGTTTACTGGGATATATATTTTGGACAGAGACTTGCTACGGGCCAATCAAATGTTAGGGAATTGTGTAAATATTTTTGTGCTGGAATCATTTTGAAATAAAGAAATTACAAACATTGACTTTATTATCGCATGCAGTAGTGTATTGAAGTTCAATGCACTACACACTAGCCTATCACGCCATTCATCCATCAGTATATTTTGACGTGAAAACCGTGACGTCATACGTTGTATATAGTAGCACGTCAATGTCACTGATGCCGCACTCCGCGCCAGTGTAAAATGTTTCAGTTCGAAATAGGCGCCGGATTCCTGATGAATTCCCATTAGGTATTCCATAAAACACATTTTCGTCTAGTAACCGGCGCAAGAAAGTTACGCTGGTTACTAGACGAAACTGCGCTTATTATATATGCATATAGAGCTCTATGTACAGAGCTGAGTGACATCTTGCCAGGAAACCGGGTTATTTTTCGACGTGAAACATTTTACGCCGGCGCGGAGTGCGGCACCAGTATATATTAGGCTATGCCATTATCTGTCCGTACACGTGAGGACAACACGAGACTGTTTGTCATGTTGACCAGCATAGCGCCTGCTCAGATTGAACACTCATTTGATGCGGTTAGCAACATAACCACACATTTTCAAGCTTAACCCTTTCACCCCTAAGTAACTGGAATGGATTTTGATATGTTAATTTTGCAACCAATCCAACCGTCACAAAATTGTTTTCAGACTAGTCCATTTATGAAAAGGGGGTGATTTTGTTCTAAAAAATATGAAAATTACCTGCTAAAAGTGCAGATCCTGATGAGACGGCTCGTTACGAGCCGGCTCATCTGGATCTGCACTGTTTGCATAAACCGCTATAGCGGGCTTTCGGGTTCAAAGAGTTTACAACGAACAGTGTAGGCCCCGATCAGACTGCGCAGTCTGATCTGGGACTACGCTGGTCGAAAACTGAATAAGTTACATTAAATTACATTACATTACATTACATGAGAGGTCTAGAGGTATTATGTCATGGCGCGTATGTACATTTTATCCCGTCAACACAGTGCGTATGTGCCGTGAAACACGGTGCCGTGAAACATTTTTGATATCCAGTCAATACAATTTTTGCATTTTACAGCCATTTGTAGATGTTCACGGGATAAATAGAATAGTAGGTTAGTGCCGTGAATGGGAAAAAATATCTGGCGCGGCACGGAAACGGGATGTGCTCGGCAGAGCCTCGCCCATCCCGTTTCCTGAGCCTTGCCAGATATTTTTTCCCATTCACGGCACTAACCTACTATTCTCTATATATTTTCCTTATTTCTGAACCAAAGTATATGTTGTGACCACTCATTTGAACCGTCTCGGCGAGACGGTTCAAATGAGTGGTCACAACATATACTTCTGATGAGTAATAAAGAAATTCCTGAGCCTTGCCGGATATTTTTTCCCATGCACGGCACTAACCTACTATTCTCTATCTATTTACGTGATGGTTGCATACTATTGATAAAACAATACTTGATAGATGTACAGCATTGTTATATTTAGTATGGAATTTACCTCACATATTGACGTAACGGACACCAATGTCTGTATATAAGTGCACTAAATGCACATAAAAGTATCAGTAATTAAAATTAAAATTAAATAAAGGCTATTTTTTACTCTATGTTATAACGGATTAATCTCTTATAACAACGAGTAAAAAAAAGAACACAGTATTGAAGGCTGTTGTACCTATTTTCGTAAATGAAGTCGAAAGAATTTCGCATTTGCTACGATAATTTCGTTCAAATGTGGACGTCATTTACAGAAAATATCTGTAAATAGTTTTCATCCACGCCAGATTGACGTGTGGTGTACCTATCAGACAAGCACATGGTGAATTAAACACGTCTACGCAAAGTGGATTTCGGTGATGTGATGTCCAAATTTCCCAATAATGATCTGACGTTATGACATTCACGAGAACTATATATATATAGTACCATGTTGGCGCATCAATCGGTCAAGTCCAGGGGTGAAGATAGAATTTGGTTTAGAGGAGGCGTGATTTCGAGAATATCTTCTTAAACGCATAATACAGCGGCACCTCTCTAAACCGGACACATAGACAACACGTGTGATCTTATTTTTGATTAGTTTTTTAGTCATTTGTTCCAGGTGCTAATGCATGTTCGTGATCGCATAGCACACAGCTATGGCTGAGAATGATCACATGCCTGATTTACAGTAAAAACCTCTCTAAGCCGGACACCCTGAGGACCTCCCAGTGTGTCAGGTTTAGAGAGGTTTCACTGTATTCTTGAAATTACTGAGAAATTGCAACACACACATATACATCTACATGTATATATAAATTGAAGTTATGAGGTTGCTCCAACACAGGTTGTATATAGAGTGCAGATAGAAAAGATGCACTGATTTGTTACGTTGAAATTCTTTATTGTATGGCCACGACCTGTTTCAATAACAACAGTTACTTCAGGCGGCCAAGACAATTATTGACAACGTCATGGCCGCCTGAAGATGTTATTGAAACCGGTCGTCGCTATACAATAAAGAATTTCAACATAAAACCAGTGCATCTTTTATATCTTCACGCTCTCTCTCTATCTCTCTCTCTATATATATACATGTATATATACAAAATATGTAAAATATATATACAGACGACGTCATCGGTACGGGGTAGTATACCTTTCGGGGGTGGGGAGGGGTGGAGTGGGGGTGGGAGGCATCACATAAACGCACATATTCCAGAAATAACTAAGAAACGGCTGAAGATATGATATGACATGTTGGTATATACATGCAGTAGTACATATCTACAACAGCCACCCGTGGGAAGACACACATGTGGCTGTTGTAGAGAGGTGGCTGTTGTAGAGAGGTGGCTGTTGTAGAGAGGTGGCTGTTGTAGGGAGGTGGCTGTTGTAGACAGGTGGTTGTTGTAGGGAGGTGGCTGTTGTAGGGAGGTGGCTGTTGTAGCGAGGTGGCTGTTGTAGAGAGGTGGCTGTTGTAGACAGGTGGCTGTTGTAGAGAGGTGGCTGTTGTAGAGAGGTGGCTGTTGTAGGGAGGTGGCTGTTGTAGCGAGGTGGCTGTTGTAGAGAGGTGGCTATTGTAGACAGGTGGCTGTTGTAGGGAGGTGGCTGTTGTAGCGAGGTGGCTGTTGTAGAGAGGTGGCTGTTGTAGGGAGGTGGCTGTTGTAGTAGACAGGTGGCTGTTGTAGGGAGGTGGCTGTTGTAGCGAGGTGGCTGTTGTAGGGAGGTGGCTGTTGTAGACAGGTGGCTGTTGTAGGGAGGTGGCTGTTGTAGACAGGTGGCTGTTGTAGAGAGGTGGCTGTTGTAGGGAGGTGGCTGTTGTAGCGAGGTGGCTGTTGTAGAGAGGTGGCTGTTGTAGACAGGTGGCTGTTGTAGCGAGGTGGCTGTTGTAGAGAGGTGGCTGTTGTAGACAGGTGGCTGTTGTAGAGAGGTGGCTGTTGTAGGGAGGTGGCTGTTGTAGAGAGGTGGCTGTTGTAGAGAGGTGAAACTATAGCATTCGAATCGGCTTATATGTCAGGGTGGGAATTGGCTCGAACAGTGAACTGTAGCAGTTGTCCATTTGGTATATACATATAACGGTGTATATCGGTTGTTACAGAGAGGTGACTGTTGTAGAGAGGTGGCCGTTCTGGCAGGTTCGATTGCCGTAGTACAGTGAACCCTCTCTAAACCGGACACCCTGGGAGGTCCCCAGGGTGTCCGGTTTAGAGAGGTTTCATTGTATTTCAAGCATACCGCAGGGCTCTAGATAAGGAATCAGTAATTGAGTATTTTCACTCCATTATATCTGAAGCAATTGCGTATTTCAATATTTTAATTGGGTAAAATACAGCAAGTATTGAATAGTTTGCTTCGAAATGAAAACACGTCTTGGCATTTCATTAGAATTGTCTCCTTGGAGACAATTCTAATGAAATACCAAGATGTGTTTTCATGGAAAATAAGAAAAATATGCTATATTTATGGTCTGGTTATTGTTTTCCGTAGCATGATAAATGTACCACAAATTTGTTATTGCTTTTTGATACTCGCTACTTCTGATTAATTGGGTATTTACGCACATACGCAGCTTATCTGGAGCTCTGCAAACCAGTCACCCAAAGACACATACTTATATGTGCCATCAAATATATCTGACAGTGCAACCTATCAAAGTTAAATACATTCATGTGTTCAGGGTGTCCTGTATACAGAGGTCCAACTGTATCAAGTTTCTGTGGTTGCACACTTTCACATCAAATATATCTGACAGTGCAACCTATCAAAGTTAAATACATTCATGTGTTCAGGGTGTTCTGTATACAGAGGTCCAACTGTATCAAGTTTCCCTGTGGTTGCACACTATCACATCACACTTGCTTCAGTAGTTTCTGAAATATTTATGAAAAGATCACAGGTCACTGAAAAACGTCGCATGTCAGTATCGGTTCTAGTATAATATAGGGTTAACTGTATTGTAATTTTCAAATTTGCGGCGTATATCAGAAAATGATAGGTCGGAAAATATGTTTAATGGCGACGCGTTAGCGGCGCCATTAAACAGTGTACCGACGCCGTTTCATCTTTTATATCCGCAAATTTCAAAATTACAATGCGGTTAACCTATTTCTAATGCACTCCTTTACAACTGGCGTAGGAATACATATTGAAATAATTTGCGACCGTTCATCAACAATGATATACCTGTAATGTGTGACCATCAGCCAATCAGATTGCGTGATATTTATAGAGTGCATTAGCAGTATTAATTATCCCCTCGCGTATAGGCAAGATGGGTATATAGCGTTAGTCCATGTACGTGCGTCAGTGCGTTAGTAACACCTTACATCTTTCAATAACTTATGAACCGCATCACCGATTTTAAGAATATTCGGCCACAATGTGTGTCTATGGATGGTGCTTTGTTTTGGATACGACACGTGTCCGATCGCCCAAGGTCAAGGTCACTGAGGACTTATGTTCACCTTGTTTGTAAGGCGCAACAATTTTATTTTATTATTATTATTATTATTATTATTATTATTATTATTATATTATCAAGGCTGACAGTGAGGGAATAATCTTAGTGATAACGATACCCTTGTTTATATTAGAAATTACATGTACATGTAGTTATAATCTGCTGATTTTCTTTCTGGCACGTGTGGAAAATATACGGTCGAAGCAGGTCTAGAAACATTTGACACATGACGTACATCGCGCACCGTGCTGTATCCATCTCCATCCGCCTCATTGGACTAGTTGGTATACTACAATAGTTTGACATTCAGAGCCCCGTTGCTCAAAACCTCTGTTAGCTTAACAGACTGTTAAATCCTTAGCAAGCAATGCTAAGCTAACAGAAGCTTTGAGCAACCGGGCCCAGTTTTGGTCAATATATTGTTAAAAGTGTTACGCCTAGGTGTGTCCTCGGAAGGTAATGGGTTAAGGTGTGCTAGATTGGTATGTGGTGCACACTTTGCAAACAATTAACATAAATGGGTAATTTATTATTCATCTTATAATAAACGTTGGGGATTGGTTCAAAGAAACTTCCAATCCTGGGCATAAGAGCCCAGAAAGTTGTCAAGCCAATGGCCGTTGGCCCGTTTTCTTTTCGATGTTTACTAGTAGTCGAATTGCAATCGAAATGTTGAATATTAAAGTAAGGCGGTTATAGTTAGTTCATTCTCCTATCACACTATGAATGGGTCAGTGAAAGAAGGGTGCTAATTTATTCTCCTTCTTCCACTAACCGATTCATATGTTTAAATAGTTTGAAATGAACAAGGAAGTTATGCGCTTACATGGATAATTGGCACAAATGGAAATACACACATCTATGAGAATATATACGTAAGATTGAATACGGATTATGCGTATCTAGTTTATATCTATTAACCCTTAGACCGCTACTCACAACAACTGTCGTCTGCTGTTGCTTTTATATCTTGCCTTATTTCTCAATAAAAACATGTTTTGACAGCACTTCAGAATAATTTCCAATGGAAATGATTCTGAAGTGCTGTCAAAGCATACTGTAAATTATTCTAAAGTGCTGTCAAAGCATGTTTTTGATGATAACAAATGGAAAATATAAAATAAACAGCAGACGACAACAAAATAAGATAGCGATCTAAGGGTTAAGCCGTCGTGCGCTGAGAGTGATATGACATTAACGGCAGATCTACATCAATATAGGAAGGAATATGTGCACTATTCACAAACCAGGAGTACGAGAAATGTGTTCAGAAACGTCAAATGAATCGACCTGACCAGGAACTGGGAGAAATGACAATAAAACACAAACTATGTGGATCTTAGTTATACAGGCGCTGTCACTAACAGTTGCCATAGTGATGACGATTTCGCCCCCATCGAAGAGCGTACTTGAGACGATCGGATACTGGAACAGGTTACGAAAGGTGGGTTGTTTGTGGTTTAGGTACGAGTCTGTTTGGGGCGAGTCGGTCTGGACGAGAGGCTATCAGATAACATGGCGTAATGGTTATTGTCCATATTGATGTTGTGTTGCTGATTTATTTATTTATTTATTGTTTAACCACCACCTCAACCGTCACCATCATCGCTACTATTATCATAATCGTCATCAGTACCATCAGCATCACCATCAGCATCACCATCATCATCACCATCATTATCATAATAATCATCAGTACCATCACCATCACCATCACCATCACCAGCATCATCATCATCATCACCATCATTATCATAATCATCACCACTATCATCACCATCACCAGCATCATCATCATCACCATCATTATCATAATCGTCATCAGTACCATCATCATCATCATCATCATCATCATCATCATTATCATCACCATCATTATCATAATCATCATCAGTACCATCACCATCACCAGCATCATCGCCATCACCATCATTATCATAATCATCACCATCACCATCACCATCATTATCATAATCGTCATCAGTACCATCAGCATCATCAGCATCATCATCATCACGATCATCAGCATCATCATCATCACCGTCAGTATCATAATCGTCATCAGTACCATCACCATCACCATCAGCACCATCATCATCATCACCATCATGATCATGAGCAGGTTACGAAAGGTGGGGTTTTCTGGGTCAACATCCCCACCAACACCACCAGTAACACCACACCTAACACCACCACTACCACCACCACAATGCAACTAAATACACCACTTCCACTAGCAACACCACTTCCACTAGCAACACCACTCACCTCAACAACAATGCAAATACCACAACCACCACTGTCAACAACACAGCCTAACACTATCACCAAGAACACCACCAACCTCACAATTAACAACACCACTACCACCAGCAACACCACTACACTCATCAACACTACTATTAATACCACCACTAGCATCATCAACTCCACTGACATCAACAACAATGCTACAACACAATCACCATCACCAACAAAAATTCTCGCATGCACAAGTTTATATCATGGCCTGACCAACTACATCCCCGCTATTTTCAGGTCTCCACGCTGATCCACCTGCACAACCTGACCCGCTACTATGAACGTCAGGACATCACCGTGTTCGTCCCAACCACTTCGACCTTCGAAAAGTTCGTCTCTGAGGCGGCAAAGTTTGGATACACAACGTCCAACCCACAGACGATGGAGGAATTCTTGCTCTACCACATTGGTAAGTTAATACAGTCACTGGTGTTGCACTCTGCGCCGGCGTAAAATGTTTATCGTCGAAAATTGCACCGGTTTCCTGACGATAAAACACGGTTATCGCCCCTGATATCGAGGTGGAAATCTACGTCCGATATAAAATGTATAATACTGTCAATCAATACGTGTGGTAATGCTGAAATAATGTTTATTTTGCCAGAAAATGCCTCTGATGATGTTTCTGATATAAAGAACATTTTGTGCCTGCTGAGTGGGCCTTTAAGGTAATACAGTGGGGCCTCTCTAAACCAGACACCATGGGGACCTCCCAGCGAGGTTCCACTGAAATTCAAGAACATATTCTGTTGTTCTCTACTGTCAGAAATGAAGGCAACCAAATATAATGGCGTTGCTGTGTTGTTGTTATAATATCACCGTGACATTTCCACTAAGATAATTGGTCTGTTATTAGCCCACATGAGAGGCGTCCTTCTATAATATTGTTGTTTCCTATTACAACGTATACACAACCGCCTGCGTCAATCTTGTCAAGATTATCTACGTTACCAACATACGTTGGTCATGCCAACCGCAATCAAGCAACATTGATTGTCTGAGCCTGAGCTGTAGGACAGCTCAGGCTCAGGCAATCAATATTGCTTGATTTCAAGCTCAACAGACAAGTATTTTGAGATAAAGAACTGAGAAAATTGGCAAGATTAGAGCAGGCGGTAGTGTAATGGTGTTTCACATAATGATATACACTGTTACATTTACATGTATATAATAACGGTTATGGTGCCAACCATGACACGAAAAATACAGGAAATATGTTTCCGTGTGTATGGTGGTATATTTCTGCCATCCACATAACGTGATAGCTAAGTCGTCTTTATACACGTAATTAGTAAATTATCGCGTCAAGACGACTTACTATTTGATCATCACGAGAGAAATTGGACGAGATATAATTAGTAAGACGAAATATCGCTAGACGAACGTATGCAGGTTAACCAATTTTGTGAGATGAACGAACCAACCAACGGACGGATGGATTGATGATTCATTTTCAACGAACGAACGAACGAACGAACGAACGAACGAACGAACGAACGAACGAACGAACGAACGAACGAACGAACGAACGAACGAACGAACGAACGAACGAACGAACGAACGAACGAACGAACGAACGAACGAACGAACGAACGAACGAACGAACGAACGAAGAACGAACGAACGAACGAACGAACGAACGAACGAACGAACGAACAACGAACGAACGAACGAACGAACGAACGAACGAACGAACGAACGAACGAACGAACGAACGAACGAACGAACGAACGAACGGGTCAAGCAATTTTGTTAAACGAACAAACGAACGGATGGATTGATAATTCATTTTCAAAGAATAAATCATAACGACAAACGAACGTACAAACGGACGGACGGCTGGATCATCGAATCAATGAATAAATCATATGGAACTTACACAAAACACTGGTATATCAATGAACCTCGGTCACCATGAATATGACCTGTTAGAGCGCATGCGCAGAAGTAGAGTGCGCATGCGCAGATGGACTTTGATCGACACTGGTCCCAAGGCAGTACAACTAGTAACTACTACAATAAGTTTTCTATTAATCGCATTTAACCGTGTATATCTATCACTTACAAGGGAGATTTTGCTCAGAAAGCAATTAGCGGCTTGTCCGCAGACGGCAATAATGTCACGTGACGCGCGAGTTCTTCTCGCTGTCATTGATTGGTCTGCGAATATTTTCAAATTATGTTGCTACAGAGCTCCAGATAAGATGCGTATTCGCACGTATTGGAAATACGCATTGATTATCAAAATTAGAAGTATAAAATACTCAATGAAATGTGAAAATACGGATTGATTTGCAAATTTATTAGTGAAAATAATGTAATAAAGTGTAAAATTTACTGCTTGTCTTTGTTTAACTTATTAACAATAAATGTAAATCCAATAATTGCTTACAAGAAAACAGACCATCATAATTTTGCATTTACGAACATTTTTGTCGTACGAAGTGAAACACGCCCGTAATGATGGCCTGGGGCCCGTTTCACTAAACTTCGTACGACTAAGAAGTTCGTAAGTGCCAACTGTAAGATTACATAAACATTTGCACTTATGATCGATGCTGACAAATATTGTGCGGATGTGTTCACGTTGAATAATATGTACACGTAGATGGAAAATGCTAACATGTGAGACTCGCGTTAATGTGAGAAAGAAAAAACAATTCATGGTGATGTCACTTTCATGATGGCGATGACATCATTTGGGTGTGATTGAAATCGTCATTTCGAAGACGATGAAAGCAGTATATAACTCGCAAAAAACGTGGGGCTGTTTCTCAATAACCAAACAATAAGGTCAAGTGATTTGTAGTACCAGATTGCCAACTGTCTCTTACATCAGTCACTGTGTGGAATCTGCGCCTCCAGAGACGGCGCTCTGAGCTAAATATCGTTCCAATCACAGCCGTATCGTTCAGTGTATGATGAACACATAACAGTCATTCGGCATGTTTCGGATCTCTTCGGTATTGCTATAAATGGGCAGAGCAAATTGCGTCATTACTCTCAAAGGAAGTAAACATTTGATTACACTCTTGCAAATTATTTGCACAGGGTTCGCTGTGAGAGAAAACCTGTAATCAACTCCTTACAAATAATACACAGTGAAGAGAACACCCGTAATTTCGCGCCTGTTTTCTTGGAAACCACGAGCTACATGTACCATGCACAATATTTAATTTTTATTACCGTCAAAATAAATTTATTTGAAAAGGGTCTCAACTAATCTAGAATGTTACTGTGATTGGACACATTCCAAACATGCACTCAAATATATCTGGCTCATAGAAACAGCTGCGTAATTTGGATTTATAAAAGTGTACATTACGTCACATTTGACGTCACACAACGTAACGTCAAAACGCGGGGAAACACGTCATTGTATAACTATCCTTGCGCACATCACAATTCATTGATTATAATCTGAATAATAGACTAAATGTGCATATATATCCACCGTGGAAGTGTAATAAATAGGATATTCCATCGTACATGTTTGAATAGCGGAAATAATACACTCGTGTCCGTCGGCGTCCGTGTAAGCAACTCGTTCGCTACGCTCACTCGTTGCTTACGCGGAAGCCTACGCACACTCGTGTATTATTTCCCGCTATTCAAAATGTACGATGGAATATCCTCTATGTAATTCAGTATTTCCGCAACTGAACGCTGGTGATGTGTGGTACCCGAATCATAACGGAGGCTTACATCACTGTGTGGGATGTGTGTATTGATAGACAACGCCCGGACCCAAATATAATATTTTAATCGCAGACGCATCGTACGGTGTGTGAACAACACAAAGCGTTCGTTGTGGTTCAACCGTCTTCGTATTTCTATATATGTACACAACATATGGCGTCATCTTACCCTCAAGGGAAGTCATCATTGTAATTGTATCCCCCGGACGAAAGTCGGTGGATACTTTGGATTTGACACCGACCGCGTCCGCGTCCGCCGCAGACAATTCTTATCCGGAGAATAATTCGAATACCCTTTTCAATATTTTCACGAAACTTCACACCCGCATATATCATGACAACTCTCGCGTCGCTAATTTTCGAGTTAGCTCCCTTTGTTTTTTTTGCGCATTGATTTCATGTCCGGAGCATAACTCGAACACCCTCTAGAATATTTTCATAAATCTCCACACATGCATAGAGTATGATCCAACGGTGTGTCATACGCAAGAATGATAACTATTGCCTCACTAAGTTTCTATCTAGTTATCTCCCTTTGTTTTTTTTACGCACTGATTTTTTGTCCGGAGCATAACGCGAATACCATTTGGACTATTTTCCCGAAACATTACATACATAGGCCATGACCGATAGGTGTGTCGCGGGCAAGAATGACAACTCTTGCCTCACTAATTTTCAAGTTATCTCCCTTTGTTATTTTTGCACACTGACACTGCTTTCCTGTCCTTAGCATAAATCGAATACACTTTAGGCGAATAGTATTAGACATACAATCGACAAAGATCGAACAAAAAAGCCAAAGCTGAATATTTCAGTATATGTCCGGAATATCATTAGGAGAAACATATCAAAACTCCCCATGAATCCCACTGGAGCTTAATCCAGAATTCAAGATGCCGTCCAAGATGGCTGCCATACATTTATTAAACACATACAGGTGACAATAATGAACATATATGAACGTAAAAGTTACGTTTACATCACAACATATATGAATTGATTTTAATTGTCTTGGAGTTACATTCACTATTATTAAAGCTTCAATAATTTTATATTTGAAATAATATGGCGTCCAAGATGACCGCCAAAACTCGAAAAAGGTTGTCCAATATGCATACAGGAGGCCGCAGCTCGCATGTTGAGCCCGCCTAGGTTGTTGCTTGTCCGAGGGTGTATTGATAGTCCCAATGTTTAGTGATCGTATCAGGGTGTATTTATGTGGTTATATTTACATGTATATGGTACTTAAAACGTTTAAGTCAAATTTCGTAAAACCGTTAAGGCAATGTAATTTGATATTGACCTTGTATAGGAAGGCAGAATGGATGGTACACGGAATCATGTATGGATGGTAACAAGCAGAAGGTTGACGTTTCATGTTGACGCGACATTGCGTTGCAAATCTACGTACATGTATACGGTATTTAAAAAAAAGAGGACATTTTGTAAACGTTATAACACAATATGATTATGATTGGAGAGATATAAGTGATGCACATTTCGGACGGACCCTCCCACGGGCGGACGTACATGTGTCATCATGACCACTATGTCCCGCTTTCCACGATGGGTTCGACGGGCAATTATTGTAGCATATGTCTATCTTCTGGAATTACTTCACATTAACTATAGATTTGATAAAATAAAGCATATTGCAATACAGTATGTAAGATCCATCTAATTCAATGTGGCCTCCAATATGACTAATTTTCAGCGGACGGAGTGGTGCGGGCGGCGGACATGCACAATCGAACCTCGATCCGGTCCATGCACCCGGCCAATAAACTGCTCTTCTTCAACACATACTCGTACGGAGATACACAGGTATATAATTGTATACACATATACACCACCACCTTCACTAATCTTGCCAATATTTGTTGATTTTTTGTTGAAACTCCTTGAATCAAGGTGCGTGATCACGTGGTTATAACAACAACAACAACAACAACAGTTGCTGCAAGTATTGAAATCTTGCCCACTCCAATTGAAAGTATTATTTGATATTTTCCTTAATATGAAACGGATTTTGATGAAATATGTCGCAGCAAACGCGTCTTCATGAGCTGCATTTTGGTGGTCCATGGGGTTCGGCACAGACTTATGTCATTTTTGCGAAGAATCGATTTCCATCGATTCATCGCAAAAACAACAGAAGTTTGGGCGGATATACATAGACCACGTAATGCAGCTTAACAAGACACGTTTGATGCGCCATATTTCATCAAAATCCGTTACGTAATAAGGACAATATAAAAGAATACGTACTTTGAATCAGATGGATTCTGGAAGTTTCAGTACTTGTTGTTGTTGTTAGTACCACGTCATCATACACCTTGTGAATAGTGTGCTGAACATAAAGCAGATTGATTGGCAGAGCCTGAGCTGCGCTGAGTGTCACTATAGTCTCGTGATTTGCGAGTTGGCGTTGTGCATTAGGCTTGTATGTCATATATAACTTTAAACACAAATTATGTGTTGGAAATAATGTATAAATGCTACCAACAAGGTAAAAAAGCGCGATTTAACTCGTTAATCAATCGGCTAAGTAGTCCGATTAATCAATTACAATATCCAAGGCCTGTTCCCAACACTAATTTCCACATTCAATTCCCTCCTAATATTGATTCTAAAGCCATAATTTTTTACCCTAGTTTCTCGACCAATGAAAGAACAGCATTTCGTCTCAATTAATCGCATATTGCGACACTTTCGCCAATATCTATTAAATTAATCATTAAATGTTCAACAGCTATATTTAGAACTGCTTTTACGCCTTTAAGTTGTTGGCATCAGTTCACGAGACGCAAAGCATGTTAGTGCCCGCACACGCGCTCACTTCGTGTCACACCGCCAATCACGTGTAATGCTAGTATAGCGATTCGAAATCAAGTTTAGAGGCGGAGCTTCGCGAGTGGTCTGGTAAGCAATAAGTACATTATAGTTCACATATTTAATTTTTAATAAATTAATTTCTCGCTCGCTTGCGCTCGCTACGAAATTAATTTACTAAAAATTAAATATATTAGCTGCAACTATTACATATA